>KZ805514.1:0-13288 GCA_003073855.1 Periconia macrospinosa
GGGGGGGGGGTTTTGAAGGAAGAGGGGAGGTATAAAAAAAATTCTCTTTAAAATAAAAAACCCGTGGAGACTTCTTCTTCTTCCCCCGTCCCCTCCCATTTCATTCTATTCCCATCCCATATCCCGCGCAGTTCCCCATTTTAACTGTTCATTCAGATGATGGATTTTTTCTCTCCATTGAACTACTGCCCCATCCTCCTCCTCCTCCTCCTCCTCCCCCTCCTCGATCGACCAATTTCTTCTTCTCATTCCTCGTGTTTTTTTGGCCTTTTCTCAAGGAAGAGCAAAAGCGGCGGGGGGAAGTGAGTTGAAAAAAGAAGAAAACAAAAGAAAGGAAGGTATATCTTTTTATCTAAAGCGTCTTATCCTTTTGCATCTTGCATCTACATTTTTTTTTTGCCCCAATCTAACTATCTACATACCATTATCTACCATCTTAAACCTTTTCTTTTGGAAGGGGGGGGGTAACATATACACGAGGGCTAGGGTTTATTATGAGCTGGAGTTTAGGGGGGGTAGATAGATGGTTGTATTTTGATATTCTTCATGAATGAGAATGTGAAAAAGGTTTAGTTAGCTAGCTTGCTTTCAAATATTGAATGTTTTAATTAAGTACCAAGACCAGTAAAAAAGTCTTCAGATAATTTACATATCAACAACACGCACGTATACCTATACCTATATGCAACAACTTTACCTACCCGGTTCATGACATGTACTCAAGAAGATAATCCGGTTCGATTCCTACAACACTGCGGCGCGCTTCTCGTCCGGGAGAATGTGGGGAACAAAAGGGACTTGTCAGAATTGAGGGACCTAACTGATGACGTGGGCCATGAGCAGGTGTGTGTGGGGAACATGAACTGCAGATTTTGGCATATCGACGAGATAAGATAAATTGGACGTTTTAAGGTTTTGCTGCCTTGTATCGTACGTGTTGCGTACGTACATACATACCGTTCAAAGTACCTACATACGGACGCGCACGTGGGTGCCCAACCCCACAGACAGACAAGAGAGAGGGAGGAGGAGAAAGGAGGGAAAAGGCGGTAAGGAAAAGTAAGAAACAACGATTGTATCGTCGTCGGCGTCGGCGGCAGCGGTGGGATATACTTGGCTGAAGCGGTAGTCCATGTGACCTCCGCATCGTTTCTTCTTACCTCTTGCTACATCTTCTCTACTTACCTTTGCCACTTGTAATTGGTCAACTTTGACGGAAAATATGTCTAGGGCATTTTTTATTCTCACGATGACCCTGAAATGGGGAATTTTCTGGAAGAGAGGGGTGCGTGTACGTGTGTGCCGTGATCAAAGAAATTTTTACAGAGCAGACGGATGAGTGCGTGTACACGCGTCCGTTGGGCAATGTTCGGCCCCATCGCCACCCGTACATGTGTAGCGTGGAGTGGATTGGATGAGGCGTCCTATCGGGCGGATTTAATCTAAGCGTGCGTGTGTATATGTAGCGTTTTGCGTGAGTCAGCTTTTTGTTTATTCTTCTTCCCTCTATGATGATGATGCAGGTTGGATTGTCGGCGCTGATCATTTGTTTGAGATGACGAGTTTTGTACCAAGTAAGTGTTTGCGTGTCGTGTGTAGGTTTAGTATGGATCAAGAAACTTTCCTGGTGTTCTGTCAATGTTTCTTCGCCGTTTCCTCCTTTTGTTTGGTGGAGGTAGACACGGGATCTAGGCCTGTCCCCTTGCATGCGTCTACCGTTAGACCGACTATGAAGCTTTCGATAGTAACGGGTTGGTCAGAGATTGATGATGGAAAACAAAGGCAGAAAAAGAAGACAGTATTTGCGTAGATTGTGGGCATTAATCAGGGAAAAGAGAGCTTGGCTGGATGGGAATTAAGGGTTGCTCAAGCTCGTTTCGAACAATTTGATACAAGCCCTTTTCGGAAAGAGAGGATAAAGTCGCCACGGCGGCTCAATAGAGTGGATTGGCGGGAGAAGGGTAAGCAAGCATGGGCTCTGGATGCGGTTAGCGTGGTACGTAAGTGGTGGAAGCCAATGAGGACGCGCGGCCACGAATGGATGGGTGATGCAGTAGGAAAAGAACTGGCCTGGGCCAACGACAAAGTGTGGCCTCCGGCCCTGTTGGTAAGGTCTAGCGGGAGAGCCCTGAGGTGTGGGTGTGCCGTGCCAGGAACCATCAAAAGGTTACCGGTTTCTAGGGTGGCAGATGCCAGAATGCTGGACAGTCGAGATAGTGTAAAGAGCGCCAAGAGGCGACCAGATACTGCAAAGGACCTACGTGTATCAGCAGATATGATTTTGTACCTGTTCAGAGAATGCTTTGCATCATGGATGGTGCAGATGGGGTTGATAAGGATAAGGAAAAGATGGACGGGATGGAACAAGTGTGGTTGCGTGGATGCGAAATTTAGTTGTTTTTTGTTGGTGGTTTGGGAGCGAGAGGCAAGTATTGCGTAACAGAGTGACGATGGCGGGCGCGCGCGGCCTGCTCCCTTTGTAGTCATAGGGCGGAGACGACGCGACGTTGAATGATGACAGTGAAGCAGTGCTACATGTACGGTACTGCTGGCGGTGCTGCCGATGGATGGCGGATGACGAAGATGGCAGCGTTTCACGCAGGGCGAGACAGTGGACCGAGAGAAACACAACCAAACATCATGGGCATGGGCGGGTGAGACTGGGTGGGACGGTTCATGTGATGTGGATGGCAATGGACTGGACAGAGCGAGAGGTGGCTACTATGTACAGTACAGTGCACACAGCGATGGAGCGGGAATGGGAATGGAGGATACCGTACCGTGGAGGAGCGGATGGGCGTCGTTAGCCAGGGTGTCGCATCGCGGCGGGAAAATAGAACATGGGCTAGCCTAGGCGAGCCAATGAGGGCGCGGTGGTGTGCGTGTCGTCTCCCCTCGGTCTACTGTGCTTGCGCGGCCTTTGGGGACTGCCCTCGACCTTCATCAGTGCCAGAGCACCTCTTACGGACTCGCCTTCTCCTCCCCATTTATTTCCTCTACCACACCAGACTGGACTGCCCTGACCATCGTCGCCCCGGGCTCTGCACCCCCTCCCGCCTCCCGGTCCTGCGCTTTCGCTATTTATTCTTGCGCTCTGCTCGTTGCGCCTTCCATCTGGTGCTGCTCGTTCCCGCCTGCCTGCCGCCGCCGCTGCTGCTGCGCCTAAACGCATCATCAGGGCTGTGCACCGTCCACGAATAGGGCCCTAGGGTCGCAGGCTCGCAGCCTGGCACGCTATTAACGATCTTCCGCGCCCTCCCCTCCCAAACACCACCGCTACTCTCCTCTCCTCCAACACCAACACGCACCACCCATCTCCCTCCATACATCCACCCCGTCTCGCTGCGACCACAGCGAGCACTGCGACAATGGAGCACTCGCAAGGCGCCCACCGCGCGCCGCCTGCCCATGTCGACACCGACCAGCTCGCCCACGAGATGACAGAGCGCTTTCGTCAAGTCCTCAGCACCCGCCGCATGAACGAACTCACATTACGATCTGGCCAGTCGCGCCCATCATCGCCTGCACCGAGAGACTTTGGCACCCCGCAGCCTCCTCCCGTCCAGAATGCTCCGCCCTCATACTCGTCGCTTCACAACATCCCCTTGGTCCCTCAGGCTCCCCAGGATGCCCGCTCGCTACGCTTCAAGAACATGCTCACTTCGCTGTCCAACATGCCAGTGCGTTGGGAAAATCCCGGCCTCCTCGACGAAGCCCTTTCCGCAATCCCCTTGGAGCAGATCTACAACGAGGCCGAAGAGGAAAGCCAAATCCTCCAGGCCGAAGCCGAAAGTCTCGGAAAAAAGGCCGCTTGGGGCTACCAGGACTGTGTCATCCGTTCTCTCATGAGATGGTTCAGGAACTCTTTCTTTACATGGGTAAACAACCCTGCGTGCTCACGATGCTTCTCGCCTACAATAGGCGCAGGCTATGTTGCACCGCTCCCAGACGAGCAGGCCCGTGGCGCCAACCAGGTTGAACTGTATAAATGTTCGGTAGAACACTGTGGGGCATATGAACGATATCCGCGTTACAACGATGCCTTCGTACTCTTGCAGACTCGCCGAGGCCGATGTGGCGAATGGGCCAACTGTTTCACCATGCTCTGCAGGGCCGTCGGATCTAGAGTCCGATGGGTATGGAACGCAGAGGACCACGTCTGGACAGAGGTCTATTCCGTCCACCGGAAAAGATGGATCCACGTCGACGTTTGTGAAGGGGCTTGGGACAAACCACGCCTTTACACGGAAGGTATGTTCAATTATCCTGGATTTTACTGTTTACCGAACAAAGCTAATCAGCATTCACAGGCTGGAACAAGAAGCTTTCTTACTGCATAGCATTCTCCGCAGATGGTGCCATGGACGTCACCCGAAGATACATCCGTGATCCGTCCAAATACAGCCTGGAGCGTAACCGCGCACCCGAAGCTGTTCTTCTGCATATCATGGATGAAATCCGAGCCCTGCGACGAAGCAACATGTCAAAGCAAGACAAGTTTCGATTAGAAGGAGAAGACATGCGCGAGGACCGCGAGCTCCGTGGATATGTCATTTCCTCTATCGCTCAGCAAGTCAGCCAGATCAATGCAGACGATATTGCCAACGGACGTGCCTCTACCCCACGACCAGACCCCGACACATCGAAAGCACTGGAAGGCAGGACCAGCGGCAATGCTCAGTGGATCCGCGCCCGAGGTGAGGGCGGACGAGGCACACCGGGCCAACAGCAAGACCCCAACAACCAGCACCCGCGTTGAATGGGTTCCATCACTGAGGGCACTCTCTGATTCTTCATTCCGTGCCCCTAAACACCTTCCCTTCTCACACAATCCAGGCCATTGCCATTGCCAACAATCCATTGATTGTGCAACATGGCAATGCGTGCATCCCGTGAACGACCTCCCGAGGATGACAAGGCTTCTATGATACCCGCTTGGACCGAACGATCGAACCCGCGACAATCGCGCTTGTACCATTAGTAACTGGGGACCAGCAAGACGGCAACCTTTGCTCGCCACGGCGTTTTGGCGTACACATTAGTACCATCTACGACTAATGTCTACAAAACCACCTTTAGGTGATTTGTTTGAAATTTATCTGCAGCATTTTTGCGAGGAGAAAGACGCATGGGTCGCAACCTTTTAATGCTGGTTCTTATTTTCCCACTTTCAGAGCCCACACGCTCGATATTCTTTTCTTCTCTTCTTGAGCTATACCACTTTGAGATCTTTTTTGTGTATTTTTGTTCTACTACGACTTCTCTGTCATGAAGTCACAAAGACTTTCTTTCATATGTTATCACAAGCCATATGTATGGTTTATATTTCTTTTGTCACGAGCACAGCATTTTCGGGGTGGTTCATGGAAACATATATGTCGGGTCTGCAAAGGGCGAGGCAAATCCTCTAGGGAAATTTACGGATGGGGGAGATACCCACGGCGAGGACACCAAAAAACGGGGTGGCGGCGCCATTGTGTCGACATAGTGTAGCGTCACGGGAAAATATACTACGAATCATGTTCATCATTTGTCTTGCTTCTTCAAGTGCGATACGTTTACGGGGTGTGCGCGCGCACACGCACACACAAGGGCTGAGACAGGCGAGGGTGGGGAACCGAAGATCTGTAGCCCTCTGTCGGTTCTATGGCTACATGACGCGCGTCCTCTGCGGTTTGCGCAATCGGGGAATCCACGCAATCGATGTCTACACGAGTAATTAGTTAAACATGCAACATCTGCAAATGACAGGCGTAGCATTTTATCGGAAATTGGGACTAAGATGAAAGGAAGATGCAGTAGCGTTCAGCGTTGATTGAATTCCAAAGAGTTAACTGTTGTAGTTAACAACCAACTCGTTTGACAATTGAGCGGCGGGTATTTCGGTCAGGGGGTTGGTTACATAAAGATTGGCCCCAAATTTCTCCACAATAAAAAAACCCACTTGCGCCAAACTAACATGTTGTTCCCATCACCTGTTTTCCTTTAGATGATCCCAACACACACACACACATACACGAACCGGGGGGTAACGTACCCACTTGTTTATGTAGTTACCCCACAGAACTTTTTTATTTCCCGCCGAGGTTTATTATTCTCCCTCCCCCCTTTTTAGCTTCGCTTCAAATTGATTCGGATTTGATTGTCTCTTTCTCTTTCTCTCTCTTTCACCCGTATCGAGGTATGTTATATACACGTCTATACACATACATATATGTAAACCTGTCTTTTTTCACATGACAGTTTGCCTTTTTTTTTTTTTTTTTTTTAGGTGGAATTTTTGTATGTTGAGAAAATTTGTTGCGGGGGGGGACTCTTTACATAACTAACTACATGTACATATAACGTCTTATGTGAAAGAAGACTGGAGAGTTGCTAGATATATACATATATACATTACATATAGGTTGTAAATTTCAAGTTGGCGAGAGAGAAAAAGAGAGAGAGAGAGAGTGTGTGTGTAGCGATTTATGTACGAAACCCAGATATACGTAGGCTGGAAACTAAACTTAAAGACACTTCTTGCCTATTTCGCGCGCACGCGCGTGCTAACCTATGTACCTTTTTAGTACGTACGAGAGAGAAAAAAAAAAGGTTGTTTGTAAACGTTAAACGTACATATATGTATATCGTACATACGTGGACGGTGTACAGTTTTTTCTTTTTCTTTTTTGGTCGCTTGAACGAACGTGCGTAATGTTCATATTGCAAGAGGGGGAAAGTTGAGGTGTCCTATCTATTAAACGGCATTGTCGTTTTTGTCGATCTTCTTTTTTTGATGCAGGGTAGTTAGCTAGCGGTTGGGTTGGGGTGGCAGTGGCAGTGGTAGTGGCAGTGGGTATCAATCGGATCGATTGAGCTCGGATTGAGACTTGGAGTGAGTGGACTGAAGTTAGAGGGGATTCGATATTTTTGGGGGGGGAGGGGGGTTTCCATGGGAAGGGTGGAGGGGGGTGGGTGTTGTGTTGTTTAGATGGTTGTTGGTTAGCAGTAGCATTGATATTTCTTTAAGTGTTAGGTACAATATTGCTGTGAGATGTTGGGTCACGTGATCAGGTGCCACCGTGGATCGAATTCCCAATGTTGAATCTCAGCAACCTCGAGGGTACATACCTATGTATCTCTGACCGAAGAAAAAAACATCATTGGTGGCAATAACGGAGAAGAAGAGAAGGAAAGTATTATCGCGAATAAGTTCAAGAAAGGTCTTATTCCCGACTTTCGTTTAACTATGTAGGTATTCGCAAGAAAGAGGAGCGTCAGAGACAACTTGCTGGTGTGGAATATCCTGGAATGACGAACGAAGAGGGCAAATCCACTCAAATATATGTATGTATACTTGGCAAGACATGCGAAAAAAAAAAAACTCCCATTCAGCTGCTTACGTGCTTCAGTTTTTTCCCTCAATTTGTTCATTTTCCATTGAAACAAATGACGTAAGGTTGATGATGATGTGATTGAGCTTTCTTATCAAAAAATCGTTGTTTCTTTTTTCCTCTTCTCAGGTTGAACACTTGTCTAGTTTTCACTCTTTTGGGTAAATTTTCCAGTTGTAACATTTTGCGCGGCGTTTTTTTTTGTATCGCCCGATGATCCCAGCAGCCACATTTCTTTTACAAAAGTTTCACCTTTCTTTTCTTGAAAATGGTAAAATGGAGGAAGAGTATGTTGTCATTGTACGTTTTTATCCATATGCATACATATGCGCGATTTTGAATCAAAATGGTAGTCACTGCTCACGAGTCCAGTGGCGCCCTTTTCCTCTCTCAAACATCGTCACACACAGACACACACAGAAAAAGGATCCTTTTTGCGTTCCTTCTTAAGCGATGGGTTCCTGGGCTTGCCGCGTCCCGTGTCGAGGTTGGGGGCCGATTTGCACGTTCGCTCGCTCGGAGTCGCACGTAAAGGATGCCCACAAATTGTTTGCAGCAGGCTCGTAGGAAACGGCCACGAAGCTTTTAAGAAGAAATGATTCAATCGGATGCGGCAAAAAAAAAAAAGCGAATAACAAAAAAGGAAAACAAAAGACCAGCGGGCACAACCCACGTCGCACAGCGCACTGCCACAGAGGCTTGTACGGACGGCTAAGTTTCTCGAAGACAGCGCCTCAGCCTCAAACCAGCCCTCTGTGCCCATCACACTTGACTAGACAGCAAGTGGCAAAGCGCGGGATCCCAAAGACCAGAACTGAGAAATCTTGTCCCCTATTTTTAGTCGGCTGCCCCACGCTTTTGCAGGTTGCTCGCTGATGGATACCCCAAGTTAACTTTCTTTGTCATCACCATCATCAACCCTACAGGGTCTGCACGCTGTTCCGGTTCGGGGCTAGTCTGGACGAGATCGCGTTTCGTCTTTGACTGGTGATGGTTAGAGGCATTGGCATCTGGTATTGGCGTGGCGCAGATGGTAGACGGGAAGGGAGCTGGTGATGATGGATAGCGAGGCGATGGCATAATTAGCATTGGCTGGTGTGAGGACGGCTGCTTGGCGCATGCTTTCGGCCGTTGGGTGTTGGGTCAGTAATCTGCGGAGAGTGTTCCATCCGAGGGGGATTTTTAGGATTGTGCTTTCTTCAGCTGTGAACTTTATCATCTAGATGATGATCTGATCCATTCAGGAAGTATGGCGCGCGCAGTGGTTTTGGGATTTCGCGTCGGAATTGTTCTGGCGACGCGTGGATGTTGGCGGCGCAGTTGTTCGCTGGTGCTACATGTACCTATTTCACGGCGCCGATGTAGGGATGAAGGCGCAGAAAAAAAGCTTGACAGCGAGCAGTTGGGCATCATTGGAAGATGCATTGATAATTAGGAGAGGACAACTCATAGCATCGTGTAACTACTAATAATTAGAGTATCTCCGGCTCTACTATAAGCCAAAATAACGTCGTATGCTCTAACTGTGTAGAGGCTAGAACTCACATGGGAAGGAGCTCGCACCATGCTGCCGGTTAAGGATTTTGATTGTGAATGTTCAGTCAACAAAGGGTTCTCGTGTCCTCAAACATGGCGATGCGGATAGTCTTCTTTTCTTGCTGTGTCCGGCGCGTGATGTCACCTCACAGATATGTACCTACGTACACAGTAAACCGATTGCCTCGTCTCGGCTCAGAAGCTTCAGCTGTCCCTTGCGCGGTGCAACATCAGATTCCACACGCGATTAGGTATGGATTAGCAAACAAACGTGTGCCGCAATCAACAAGTGGTCAGCGTAGAGGAGATGGAGGAGGAGGCCTAACTGCAAGTGTCCAAGCCTCTTGAGGCTGGTGCTAAGGAAAAACCACCCCCCCGGCTTTGCCCACAGACGTGTGATTGTGAATCGCTACACTGTGGGTGCCCCGTCGTGCCCGTCCCCCGGGCACGGACCCTGGGCCATGCTTGCCTCAGCCCCCCTTAGCCTAGGGCCTACGCCCACGGCCTTCAGCTCTACGCCCGTTGCTTGCATACATAAGTAAGTCGTGCTGCCGCCATCCAATTTCCCCTCCCATCGTTCAGCCTACCGTTGCGTTGCTCCCTTCACCTTACAACCCTCTTCACCTTTTTTCAGAACCTCCAGTCGCGACTACTGTACCTAATTCCCCCCACACGAAACCCCGTCACACGTCACGTCACCGCAAACATGGGTAAAATAGGGAGATTTGCGGCCATTTTCATTCCTATGGGTCTGACCATAGCCTCGCTCATATGTCTGATCGTCGTGTGTGTTGGACAGAGCAACAAGAGCATGGATCTATCCAACGACCTGTTCTTCTTCAAGGTGAGTTTGTTTGCAATCATAATCAACCAAGTTGGTGGCCCCCATTTTCTCACCAGCTCCTAATTCGCTCCTCCACAGGCCATCACAAAAGACTTCAAGAGCGACCCCGACTTCAAAGTGGAAAATCTCCCCAAGAACGTCCAGTTCAACAATGATCTCTTCAAGGCGCTTCAGGGCTCAGCCAAGAGCAACAAGTTGGCCGACTACTACAAGGTCGGAATCCGCGGCCACTGCGAGGGCAAGATCGAGAACAACAAGGAAGTCGTGACCAGCTGCAGCAAGCCCGCCAACTACTACTGGTTCAACCCCATTGAGGTCTGGCAGCTCGATGAAACCGCCGCCCAGAAGCTGTTCCCCGACGAGATGAAGAACGCGCTTGAATCGTACAGGAAGGTCTCGAAATGGATGGTGACTGCATTCGGGCTCGCACTCGCTGCCACGGCCCTGGAGATCCTCATCGGAATCACTGCTCTCTTCAGCAGATGGGGCAGTCTCGCCACGACCGTCATCTCCTGCGTACGTGTTCCTCATCACCCCGTTTACCCATCACAGCATCAAAACTAACAATCTACTAGTTCTCCTCCGGCTTCACCTTCGCCGCCGCGCTGACCATCACCCTCCTCTACACCTCCCTCGTCGGCGTTTTCGAGACGGTCCTCAAGCCCTACAACATCAAAGCCAGCATGGGCAGCAAGATGCTCGGCGTTCTGTGGCTCGCCGTTGCCTTCTCCCTCGGCTCTGGCTTCTTCTGGCTCTTCTCCGTCTGCTGCTGCTCCGGCAAGAGCGACAAGAAGAAGGTCTCGGTCGAGAAGACCCCTTACACCTACGAGCGCGTCGCCAGCCCTTACATGGGCGCCAGCGGAAACCCCCACCAGGCGCACCCCACGCCCGCTCATGGCGGCTCTGGTGCAAAGTTCGAGCCCTACAGGCATTAAGTGTGGTTGTTGTTCGTTTTTAAGAATTGCTTGACCCGGAAAAGGAAGCAGCGGTCGATTCTTTCCGATTAATGTGAAGGGTAATCGTTAATGACATGAGAAGCTTGGTTTTTTGGAAACATAGGTGTGGATGGGAAAGGATGTATCGATGATGACTCCTTTTATCCTCACGAACGATTTTGTACTTTTTTATCTGCTTTTTTTATATACATGGGCTCTGCGAAATCCTTGTTTCAGTATACCATTTACGTGTACGAGGGAATTTGGAGGGCAAGGATGGGCGTCTTTTGTTCTGGGTATGATTTATTGTTTTGGTCTTCTCATGGCTTTCTTGGTGTGGTGGCTCACGAGTGGGCGGGGGTGGGTGAAGAAAAAGCATATTGAGATGTTTTTTAGCATTGAGGAAAAAGGAGTGGTGTTCACACGTCCTCTTTATTTCTTCACTAAGAGACTTGAGAAAAAAAACAGGACATCATGTTCTTCCCCACGACTTTACTGCTTTGTGCAATTGACCGTTTGCTCTGACGTTTTGATGTACATTTCAGTTGCTTCTTATCCCCTTAATCTACGTACACGAGAAGTACGTGTATGTGAAACTGAACGTGAAAAAAGCATATTATATTAACTCTATTTCATACATGTATCGTCCATCACCATACCGGTTTGTCGGTAATCACACAGTCCCAGCCCTTTTCACATCATCCAGGTCAAGATCATCATCATCCACTTCCGCTCCAAACAGACTCAGCACCTCAGACGAAGCCGTCAAGGAGTCCGACTCAGAAGGATACTACTCTTCATCGTCATTATCATTCTCGTCATCATCGTCATCAGCCGGTCTCTTCCTCTTCCTCGCCGGCCCAGCACCCGTCTCTCTCGCCCGTCCTGGTCGGGTCTTCCTCATTCTCGGGGTAGCACTAGGCGCAGCTGCCGGCTGTTTACCCTTCGCCTTCCTCTGTTGCTGTGTCTGCTGCTGTGTGGCGGTCAGGCGGCCTCCAGGTGCCATACTGAGCCCTCGTCGCCGTCTAGGGCGATGCGTAACGGGCCCATCATCGCCTTCGTCTCTGTTCACCATGATCTCTTCCTCGTCCTCGTCAAGTTCTCCCAGTACATGTGACGTTTCCATTTGCGGGTCTTTTGCCGATGATGCCGACTCCCATTCGTAGTCTTCGTTGTCTGTCTCGGCGATTTCTTCGTGCAGCCTGTTTCGACGGACGGACACGCGGCTCGACAACGCAGATTTGAGCGCGAGCTGCGATGTGCCTGGCTGTCCAAACGGTGGTTTGGTTATTGCGGGAGAGATGGTTTTGGCTAGGTCATTGCTGATGGTATTCTTCATGAGATTCTTCTTTCTAGAGGGTTGTTTGAAGTTCTTCATCTCCTCTTCTGAGTATCCGTAGTGGAAGTACAACTCTGTGCCGGCTTTGATGTTGGTGCTTGCGTATATACCAAGACGGTGCACGCCGTTGCATAGTTTGTCTTTTGGATAGCAGTTGGTGTATTCTGGGTCTGCGTTGTTGATGAAGCGACTTTTGTTACTGAAGTGGGTCGAATCGATGTCTTGTTCTACGTAAACTTGTTAGCATCTGACCGTGTGAATGAGTTGGCAATGTATGCCTCAACCTACCAGAGTTCAGCTTGAAGAGGTACATTGTTTGCTGTTGGGTATATACGATTCCTCGACGTTCGCCTTCTCTGACGGACACCACCTCTCCCACGTACTCTCCAATGAAGTCGTCCTTTTGTATGTCCTCCCCTACATATAAGCCAAACCCGTGTACCTCAGAGTGGCCCAGAAACGTTTTCGTCGGGACACTTCTCTGAATAGCCACATTGCCACAAGCCTTGGACATGTTCTCATTATAACGATTGATGGGGTCCAGGACCTCAGTTGCACCGCAGCTACCGCACAAGTCTGCGTCGCACTCTCTATCCATTGTGAGACATAGACATTTCGCGGTCCTGCATGGGTTCTGTTTCCCATTCGCAGTTTGTGCACAGGAGCAACCTGGAAATCGTCTTTCGCATGAGTCGGAACACGAGCAGATCTTTTCACATGTGATACCATGTCGATAACATCGACACAGTGCTTGATCGCACGGTCCATCGTGCTTGCATGGGAAGAAAGGTGTCCGCTTTTCCCAGTTTGCAGTGACAGTCTTGGTTTTCCACCATGACGCTTTGAAATCCCCAGGTGGTGGCCTGGTTGTAAATCCTCTATACCGATTTCCCGGTGCGGTATACTTTGCACCTGTTTGCGCGTTTACATATCGTCTATGGTTGGTCACCACTTCTATATCTGAGTCGAATTCAGAAGAGTCGGAATCAGAGCTAGAGTCCGAGCTAGAGCTTTGCGAATGGTCTGAGTGGTCGTTGGGCCCTGAATCTAGACTGACCGACCTACCCTGGGTCGACCCGTTTGGACTAGGGCTATGCGAATTCCGTACCACAACGGCATCATCAAATGTTCCGGGAACTTCCTCGAAGGCGCCATGGTATGAGCAATGATGCATCTGACAAATCCTACAAGCATATTTTCGATACTCGAATTTGGTTTTCTGGGTGTCGTTTCCTTCTAATAAACTTTGAATTCTAGC
>KZ805514.1:15913-66763 GCA_003073855.1 Periconia macrospinosa
GAGCGCATTGAAGAACCAGAGCCAGAGCCTGGCTCTTCGCCAGCCAATCAGCGCGACTTGCACCAGAAAAAGAATCGGCGGCGGAGCTCAGGGATCCCGCCTATGAACTTCAACAACCCTGATGATGTTTATTCGTCGAGTCCTCTAAGTGGCGATAATGCATCTCCGGGCGGCCTAGGAGACTCCGAAGATGAATCAGAGGAAGAGGAGGAGGAAGAAGAAGACGCTGTGGCGAACAACAACGGGTCCCCAGGTGACAATGACGATTCTCAAAGCAGTGCTAGGCTGGACGCTGCTTTACGTCAAGCTTCTATGCAAGCTGGAACGCAGAGGTTGGATTTGGATGATGAGGATGTATCCATGGAATTAGCAGAAGACGAGATCACTGCATCATTCAAACCTTGGGCGCAAAAAACTCAGGTTGCGCGTACGCCGGAGGATGAGAATGATGACCCCTTCTCTCGGTCTCCCGCGGGATCGCATGACGTCGATGAGGATGGCGAAGATATGAGCATGGATATTACCAAAGCTGTAGGCAGGATTGTGGCTTATCCAGAATTAAGAAGTCCGGAACCGGAGGATATGAGCATGGAGTTGACGATGCCATTGGGAACCATCAAAGCCCTCGCCTCTCAGGAACCAGCGAATCGTAGAAAGAGCCTGAAACGCAGAGTATCGCAACTTGACGCGTCTCAAGGCAGCCCAGCTAAGCGTGTCTCGAGCCGCAGGACGAGCCTTCGGAATCAGGGATCGAAGAACGCCAGTCCAGCTTCAGATGATCAAACAATGGATTTTACTCTAGCTATTGGAGCTATCAAGAGCCAGGTCTCGCCCGCCAAAGAAATGGATAATGACGTTTCCCTCGAAGACAATACAATGGATTTCACTCTTGCGGTTGGTTCCATCAAAACGACTCAAGACACCCCTGGCGTCGAGATACTTGCTCAAAGCGAACCGGAAGATGAAAACGAGGATCTGTCTATGGAATTCACTAAGATTGTCGGTCCTGGCATCAAACAATTCACATCAAAAACACAAACTCCAGATAAAGGTACCGTTGCAAACACAATTTTGTCTCCGAAATTAAGCACCCCAACGCCCAAAAAATCCCCAGCGAAGTCACCAGGACACAACAAAACGCCAAATCAGAGCACAACACCTGCGATATCACCACAGAAAGCCGTAAATCAGACTCCCACAAAATCACCCGGACGACCTCGCCGAAGCCTCAACCTCGCAACACCAGAGGTCTTGCAACGCCCAAAGCTGTCTGAAGAGTTTGAGCAATCTCCTTTTGTGCGTAGTACCCCACAGAGCGCTTCCAGACCAGCGAAAGTTGTATCTACGCCGCAAAGTCAACCTCGGAATGCACCCCTTCATATTCCTGCCGACCCTATTGCCGCTCCTATTCTCAATCGGCGTCGGTCGTCCCTATCCTCCATGCAGTTCAGTCCCCTTGCAATTACTCGGGAAGAACCACTTTTGAAAAATACAGCTTTGCTATCAAACAGTATCAAACTGCTTTCAACACCGAGAAAACAAATGCTCATGTCACCAGTCAAACGTGGGATGACCCCGAAGAAAGCGCAGACGCCGCAGAAGGAACCGACGCCAAAACAAAAAACCCCAACACCAAAAAAGCCCACCCCAAGGAAAAGCTTAAGCCCAAAGAAACGGGTCGTGTTTGGCGCCGAATCCGAAAAGGAAAACGAGCCTTCCGAATCGGTGGTCGAAGAGGAGGTTTCCGAAATCGAACGTATCTCGCTGCAGGACTTCCTTGATTTGACTAGGATTCGTTTCATGGACTTGAGCACTACTAAACGACGACATACAGCTGCTCCAACTGCCTTCCGTGACACAGAGGTTGAGGAGAAGGAAGAATCACTCGACCGGTATGTAGCTGCCGGAGCCTGCACGCTTCCAGAGTTTGAACTGTATCAACATGCTTGCCACGAGATGAAGAAGTATATATCAGATGGGCGCCATTTCGTTCGTACCATGGAAGCCAATGTCATGGAAGAGAATCCTCTACTTTTCAGCGAGTATCTTACCGCACCGCCTGACCAGCGTGCTATTATGGATAATCAGTTCAAGAATCTGAAGTCCAATGCCCGTCTCGAAGCACGTGGGGAATGGTATAACTGGAGAAGCACACTTCTTCAAGATCTCAAGGCCGGCCTTCTTAGCACGATGGACGGATTCAAACGGGATGAGAACGCGTTAAATAAACGAGAGGAATTGCTTGAAGCTGTCCTTCCCACGCTGACCGACAAACAAGAGCACCTGGATGTTGAGTATAAAAGACTTCAACAACGCCATGATGAGTTAAATAGCTGCGATCGGCAGGATCTCGAACAAGCAAGGGAGCAACTCGTTGCTCTTGATACCGAGCTTGAGGAGAAAAAACGACTTGTGGCCCAATTACAGGCAGAGTTGACAGATAAGGAGTCACGTATCGAGGCCGCTAAGGAGCGCAAAGTCGAATGTCTGCAAGAGATTAAAGCTGCCGAGCGCATGCGTGAAGAGTATCGCGGATGGTCTACAACCGAGGTTAACGATTTAAAAGGTATGTATTGTCTATTATCATATCTAACAAAACTCTTGCTGACATGTGTACAGCCAAAGTCACTGCCCTAGAGCAAGCCCATGGCTGGACTATCACATCTGCTTCGTCAACTATGGTGACCATGTCTTATCTAAACGACCTTGAATTGTATTTCCAACCCTCTGCCTTCGCCACCGGTACAAATGGTCCCAATGCATCCATTTCGTTGTCATACATTGGAGACGTTGCTACACCACACCCACGGCCTTTGACAACCAGCAAACGCTTCTTCCTCCAGATGATTCGGGCTCATCTCCATTGCATTCCTCAATCTCAGACCCGGATTGCTGAGCTTCTCCAACTCATCAAGCAAGGGTGGGCGTCCGCGCTTGCGGTGGCTGAAGGAGTGCGCTGGCTTGAACACAACCACATCACTGAAGAGTCCATTCTATCTGATGAACGCATGGCTATCTCTACCAATATGCTCCTGCCTACCCTGCAGACCAAAGTAAAAGTTACATTCGAGGTCGGCGTTGGCTTAGGTATGGGAGAGGTCGAGACTGAAGTGAATGCAAGGGCTGAACTCATATATGGCGAAAAATATAGTGAGGAGAAGATGGGTGCATTCTTACGGGATTATTGCGGTAAAGAGGTTAAAGAGGAGAAGAATATGGTAGTTTGGGCAGAAGCTGTTCATGATTTGTCTAGTAGATTGAAGGCTACCGGCAGAAAGGGTGAGCGAGCGTAATACCTAACAAAGTGTTGGGGGGCTTGGACGACTTCATGAAACATGACAGGATATGGACGGCGTTTTGGTACATTTGTTGAGGCTTTAATCATCAATCGATCGCTATCAAATTTCTGCATTTTGCGCGCCTAGTAGTTCTACAGAGTTTGATCTGACCATGTCTCTTTAAACACTGCATGGGTCTTTGAGCAGAACTACCTGCATAAGAGTATAAATAAATTTCCGGGAGAATTCGTGGTGAAAAACTCCATCAACTCTTGCACTGACTGTACTGGAGATGTTGGATCTTGGATGCTTCGGGGCTAGATGTGCCGACGCCACGACTTCACGGAGGAGGTGCATACCCATGTCAAGTTAAGCCTGATGTATTCACTACCGCGGGACTGGGTTCGGTTGGTCGGGATAATTAAGCCTAAAGATCAATATACTAACATTTGACCACCAAAAAAAAACCAAGATCTAGGGATACCTTAAAAACACTCACACATGAGCATAAAAGTGCACGCTTCACCTCACCACTATGTATCTACACTCCCAACAGTACACCCTCCTCTTCTCAGTACTAAACTTCTGCATCCTCACCCACACCTCTCCCCTTCCCAGTAATAATGGTTCCCTCATCGCAACACTGGACTACGGATCCTTCCGCGGTGCCTACTCCCCAACCTACAACCTAACCTACTTTCGCAAAATCCCCTTCGGCGCCTCTACCGCAGGACGAAACCGTTTCCGCGCCCCTCAACCCCCGCTCCCCATCAAAAACGGCACATACAACACCGACCAAGCTTTTGAAATGTGTCCGCAGCGTACGGTCAATGGCTCTGAAGACTGCTTATACCTAGGCCTCTACTCGCGACCATGGACACCACAACAGCCCCTTCGGCCTGTACTTCTTACCTTCTATGGCGGCGGCTTCGTGCAGGGCAGCGCGACCTTCAGCATCCCACCGTCCGGGTTCCCAGTGCTAAATGTCAGTCAGACGAACGACTACGTTATTGTGTACAGCAATTATCGCACTAATGTCTTCGGCTTCTTGTCTGGGAAAAAAATAAAAGAGCATCCTGAGACGGATCTTAACGCGGGGCTTTTAGATCAGAGGGCGGCGTTAGAGTGGATACAAAAGAATATCCATGTGTTTGGTGGGGATAGGGGGAATGTGACGATTTGGGGACAGAGTGCGGGTGGGGGGAGCGTGGTTGCGCAGACGATTGCAGCAGGGAGGAGAAGGAAGAAGAATAGTAGCAGTGAGGGGGAAAAGACGGAAGGAGCTGGGTTGTTTAGTAAAGCGTTGGCGAGTAGTCCTTTTTGGCCAAGGACGTATCGATATGATAGTGTGGAGAACGAAGCGCTGTACGAGAAAGTCGTGGCACGAGTCGGCTGCAAGAGGGAGGAAGAAGGGGACGAAATTGCATGTTTAAAGGGTGTGGATGTCCAGAAGTTGAGGGATGTCAATCTACCGTTGACGACGAGCCAGCAGTATACGACTAGTACATTTACCTGGGGTCCAGTGATAGAGGATGACTTTCTTTCGGCGCCCTTGTCGGAAGTTGTTAGGGGCGACGACATCAACGCTGAAGTCGTGATGGCTAGTTACAATCTACATGAAGGCGAGAACTTTGTCCCACCGGGATTCTTGCAGGCGAATGGAGAAGGGGAGTTTAACTCCTCTGTTGCCTCGTTTGAGTCGTGGCTTGAGGGGTTCCTTCCCAATTTCTCGGAAGGAGACCTCAATCGAGTGAAGGAACAATACCCCGTGACGGGAACTGCCGAGGAGATATCATGGAATAGTACCTACGAACGCGCGGGACTTGTATATCGCGACCTCGTTCTGGCATGTCCTGCGTACTGGATATCGAGCAAAGCTGAGAAGGGGTGGTTGGTGGAATACACTATCGGTCCTGCAAAGCATGCTAGCGACACGATATACGTGAGTTCCAACTCTAGTTTAAAATCTGATAGAACTGACTGTGTCGTTGTAGTGGAATACATTGAACCCCGTTCAAGAAACAGACTCTCTGACTTACCATGCTTACGCAGGCGCCATGGCGAGTTTCATACAGACTGGTGATCCAAATATACATAAGATTACTAACAGCAGTGTTGTGGGCGTTCCTGTCTTGAAAGAAGGGAAGCAATTCGTGGTGCGAAGCAATGGGGTAATAAACGAGAGCATATCACTGTTAGAGAGGAGGTGTGCGTTCTGGATGAGTGTTGCGGGTAAAGTACCTATATAATGTCACCATGTCCGGTTTTCAAAGTCACAAGCATTGACTAGGGAGGTTCTTGTCTGAAATAATTCGTGTTTAAATGACAGTGTTGAAAATGGTTATTGTAGTGGGTGTATGAAACTACATCCCCGGAACAATGCCTAAGTAAGTGCCAACGAAATGCCATTTCGAATGCCGTACTCCATGGATATAAATATATTCACGGAGAGAAAAAAATCGGATGCTGACGCGCTAATCGGTAACGGTCAAAAGTCCGCAAAGCAAGTGACTAATTTCTATATGTCGCTCTAGTAAAAATATAAATGTATGGTGAAGGGAATGATCAAGATGATATACATGATAGGGCGGTTACTCCATTTTTCTCCCTCCTGGAAAGAACAGGATTCAAAAGAGAAAGTCTGATAGAGGGAGATATTCGATACAGATGTTTTCTTGAACCAAACGATACTATGGCATGAAACTCCACATTCGACGTATAGCAATGCAGTGCACCCATGGAGGTGGTTGCTGACGGAGATACGCGAGCCATTTATTGACAATCATTTATCTTCCACTTAAAGGATCAAAGATTTTCTTCCCAACAAATACCCCGGAATGAAAACACACACACACACACACACATACATCACCGTGAGAAAACAAGGAACCACAGGAATCTGTTGGGCAATGCAAAAACAAATCCCTCAAATCCATCAATAAACACACACGCGCACGCGTAAACTCTCCAGAAGATGTTCAAAAAGTGTGAGATGAGCAATACCCGACAGTCGCAATTCTCCCACCGGCTTCCCACATGCAGCCAACCCACCCATCGGTCAAACACCGAGACAATCGACACACACGGGCACTGGCACGAACGGGAAACCCAAACTTTACTAACTTCACCACGTCCCCCATTCCTGCCCACATTTGCCGCGCTACCGCTTACCCCACCAGCCCCTCATCCGTCATAGTGCGGGGCATTTTTGCCGGCTCTTTGAATCGGGTTGGCATTTATTTTCTCAAGATCCATCACTTCTCTAGGAGGAAGAAGTTATTTGTTTTCGTGGTTCTGAAAAAAAAAAATTGTATGATTGTTGGATTTGGGAACGAGGTGGGGGTGAGTTGAATTGATCAAGTTGGGAATGAATTGAGATGTGCATTTGGGCATTTGTCTTACCATAAATGGTAGTTTATCAGGTTACTGTGTGGAATTGTTGTACATGTGTGTATGTATGGTCTTAATTTATCCTTCTTCCCTTCCCCCCACCCACCTACGGCGGGATGGTATGGTATGGTATGGTCGGGAAAGGGTGGTTCGGCGCGAACGCCGAGGGTTGCTGGTGACCTACCTGTTGTTGTCGGCTTTTGCGTTATTTGTTTCCACAATTTTTTTCCTTCTTCTTCTCTTCTGCCTCATTCTGTTACTTTATTCTCTTGCTTCATCCCCTCTTTTCCTTGTGCTGTGTGACTAGCTAGAGCTATCAATTCCTTGGTACAGCATCCGTCCAACCTCTCCTGTTTAAAACCCTTCGACGGAGAGTAAACCAGCAAGAAACAAACCTCGACGAAAGCCTCCAAAACATAACAAACCGACCATGTCCTCCAAACCCGCCATCGGTTTCTGCGGCCTCGGAGCCATGGGCTTCGGCATGGCCACACACCTCGTGAAGTCAGGGTACGCCGTAACCGGGTTCGACGTGTGGGCACCAACACTCGAAAAGTTCGCAGCAGCAGGCGGCACGCCGTCGTCGTCGCTCTCCGACTCCGCAAAGGACAAAGCCTTCTACGTGTGCATGGTGGCGACGGCGCAGCAGGCGCAGGACGCCATCTTTGGCGCCGGCGGCATCCTCGAGGGCCTCCCTAACGGCGCCACACTGTACCTATGCTCGACGGTGCCGAGCGCGTACGCGCAGGGCGTTGAGAAGGAGCTGAAGGAGCGCGGGAGGGGTGATGTGTACTTTGTGGATGCGCCTGTTTCGGGCGGCGCGATACGTGCGGCGGATGGCACGCTGTCAATCATGGCTGGTGCTTCAGATGCGGCGTTTGAAAAGGGGAGGTTTTTGCTAGAAGAAATGTCCGCGCCGTCGAAGCTGTTTGTCGTGAAGGGGGGTGTGGGCGCAGGGAGTAATATGAAGATGGTGCATCAGGTGCTCGCTGCGATTCATATCCTGGCTGTGAGTGAGAGTTTTGGGTTTGCGGCGCGGTTGGGGTTGAATGGGAAGGAGGTTAGGGAGGCGGTGGTGGGGAGTCAGGCGTGGAGTTGGATGTTTGAGAATAGGAGTGTGAGGACCTTGTCTGAGGACTATTTCCCGGGTGCGAGTGCGGTCACGATTGTGTTGAAGGATGCTGTGAGTACGACCCTAATGTCGCTTGGACTTGAAAGGGCTGTGGAATGAGGGTGCTAATTCGATGGAAAACAGGGCATAATAACGTCCATGGGACGGCTTCTCAATTTCCCACTTCCACTCTGCTCCATCACGGAACAAGTCTACTTCTCAGGTGTAGATAGGGGCTTTGGACCCAACGACGACGCAGGACTCGTGCGCCTCTGGACATCCGACCCCGTCTCCAGCATCCAAAACAGTTTCTCAGAAGAAGACAAGAAAGCAAAACTCAAGCTGGTCGCCGACCTCCTCATTGGGATCCATCTTTGCGCAGCAGCCGAGAGTCTTGCATTCGCTAAGCATGTCGGTATTCCTCTGGCTCAGATGTACGAGCTGGTGGTCGAAGCCGCGGGAGGTAGCGCTATTTTCAAAGAGTATGCTACCAAGATGATTCCCATACTGGAGGGCAAGGGCGGAGACACGAGTGTACCGGAAAGTTTCTTCGACGGTTTGAAGAAGGCTGTACAGGAAGCTCAAAATGTCAAATGCCCATTATACTTGGGCAATGGAGCCCTTAGCTTGCTGTTGCAGACGGGTAAGGCACCCAGTTTGAAATCACTGCTTGGACTGTATACTTCTGTTTGAGCAAAGTCTGAAAGGGGAAGTGGCTTGACAGCTGTCGAGGTTCTTAAGACATTTGTAGTATACGAAAAGCGGCGACGAGTAAGTAAACATGGGGAGATTGGCAATGCGGCAATTGATGGCTGTATCACTTATTGAATGTCTCGCTCTTTTGTTTCGTGCTTATTGTGCTGACAGATGGTTATCACGCCAACAATTGTGCCACATTCCGTATTCAAGTAGGATATTCAGGTCCTCACCGTTTCCCTGCATCCTCGACCGCCGCCCATATCATGGATCCCCACGCCCATGGAGAGTGCGAAGCTGAACCTGCATTAAAAGTGGCTTTTGATCCCTTCCATTACTCATCTTAATTTGGTAGTAACAGCTAGCTCAGCCAGGGTCAATATATCCACCTGAGTCGAGAACCATTGCCGCGTGGAGATAAGAGAACCCAGGGTACCAGGCCACCCATTACGACGTGTTCATGATCATCGGTGAAGAAGCGTAGACCAATCTGTTTCTACACAATGATCTACAAAATCACCGATCACGTGAGCGCGTGATGGAAAGGATGCCCGTGTGTTGGGGGGGATCCACATATTCGGTGCAACAAAGCCACACCTTGTTCTTGCTCATCTCATGTATCACATCACATCTCAATAATATAAGCCAATTTCCCCCGGAAATGCTAATTCGCTTGTGGCAATCCACCTGCAGCGTGCCCGATTCAGAAGACCCTGGATGACTGGATGCTCAAGACACACCTTTAATAATCAAGCCACTTTATAATTTACAATGTGTGGATTCTCTGAACAGTTAGGGGAGAAAAGAAGGTGCGAATAGCGACAAGCTTTGGCTGCCCTGACTGACACTGACAGATTGTTGGAATTTGATTGCTCATGGTCTGCGTGTGCATAGAGTTGGGGGCGAATCCGGGTCAGAGACGTGTCGGACAAGCCTTCACCGTACTTCAGAAATATTGAATATTGAAACCGTACAGTGTTGTATGCAGGCGAAATGTATGATGTTCATTGAAAAGTGTTCCGCGGCCTTGGGCGCAAATTACCAACCTGGCACGGAATACGACGCAAATACTCTCTGAGAAATTGAACGGTGTAAGCAGTGGAGTTGGATACTAAGCGCCCGAAGCGCGACCATCTGACCTGACAGTGAATAATCAGGTGAGGTTTTACTATTCAGGATGTAGGAAAAGCACTTGAGGCCAGTTGTGGCATCTCGGAATCAAGTCGCCGAGTACCGAGCCGTGTGTGGATTTGTTCCAATTTGAAACACTTATGGAAGTGCTGATTATATTTTGAGTACTTGCCTGTTCGCCAAGGGGAGTTTAGGAATCACCAAACAGCAAGAAATACAACGAGTCAGTTTGACCAAGTCAAAGAGGAGCATGCGTTTGAGTCACGATGCCTCGCTAAGTAGCGTGGCCCTGTCGCAGGGCGACATCAATGATCTTCAGGAGAACAGAGCGCGAAAAATGTTGGAGATTTGCGCAGCCAAGCCCTGCAGCAAAAGTCACTCGCCACCGTCGGCAGGATAAATTTTTTTTCTTGTGATGTTTTTCCTGCTCGGAAAAGAAAATTTCTGATCCATCAATCTCCGAAACGTTGTTCGTTGGGAAGCATCTGCCTGTAAAAATTAGGATTTGGACCATTGCCGTTGGAGCGGAGACGGAGCAAAGTCTCTCGCGGGGTTTCCCAGAAGAGGAATCGTTTTTAATAGGGGCCAACCATGTCAAGCTCGGACATAGGCTACACTGGTCGGCCGACCGTTTCTTTGCCAATGGCTTCACGATCGCACTTGGAGAACGTGAAACAAGTTTTTGGCATGTCAACGGTGCCGGCAATCCGCGGGCAACGAGCGCGGCGACGAGAGGAAAGAAAGACGCAGGATGCGTCAGCAGGAACGAAGCCATGGTCAATTCAGTAAGCGGTGAGAAAGTATACCGCTGTATTTACCCCTGATCCATTGACGAACAGTCATCGCAATGATCTTGAAGGATTTACTGGGGCTCTCGCAAGGCAGGCGAGATGGGTGGCATTGAGTGGAACGAGCTGTAGGAAGCGAGTTGCCATGAGGGGATCTGCAAGCATGGATCAAGAATGCAGCAAAAGAAGGAGTACATGGTGCATGTGACCAATGTGCCTTTGCTTCGTATGCGTGGTAGAGCGGTAGAAGCTCTTTCTGCAGGATTGCTCTGCAGATGCGAGGCATGCTGGCAGGATTCACGATGTTCGCAGGCTGCCTGCATCTGCAGATAGGTATCTGCTGACGCGCAGGAAGTTCAATGTATTCTTGGGAATTTTCCCCTCAGCTGGAATTGGAAGCGAAGTAGCTTGGCAGCAACATTGAATGTATGGTTGGATCAAGGTTGGTAGAGTGCTGAAACCTGCATACAGCGGCCTTTCCGCAGGTTACCGCAGCCGATGCCGTTGCCAGGTACTCAAAACACGCTCGCTCTCATCTTTAACTGGACTGGGCCACTTGATTGAGCAGGATCAGGGTAAGAAGAAAAAGCCATGCCATGGATTGTGAGAGGAAACACAATTGCTAGTCATGAGGTCGAATGCAATGACGACAGAGCGGAAAAATAGCACCCTCCGACAGCCAAGGGTGCGTTGGAGTCATAGCGTGATATTATTAGGCCGCCCCATAACAAGGCAACTCCAAAAGGACACGACTGAGGTTTGATATGCGTTGGCTTGCTCACTCGCTCGCCCGCTCGCCCAAGGCGCCTAGTTGTTGGTTTGGATTGTGTTTGGCATGCTCCAGAGTCAGGTGTGTGCGACTTGTTATGCAAAGATCGCCCATTATTGCATACGTGCAGTGCGTGCCTGTGGCTCGGAAATAGCAATCGCGCATGAAGTTGGTCTTTCACAGGACAGGCCCCCGTGCTCACTTTTGCCATGGGGATGCACAATGCTGGGAGTTAAACGATACGAACATGCAGCCAATCACCAAGCGCGGAACGCCATGCCATATGTGAGACGTAGCGGGGTAAACACTCTTTAGAGCATGTTGTGTAGGGGCATATTGAGTTCTGACGGCTGACGCTGAGGGGCTGAAGTGGTGCCTGCAGCGGGGGTGCTGCGGTGAGAGTTGCCAGGAACAACCGTCCTTGATGCTCTGGTGTCTGCGTACCACTGTACGAACGGTAAGCTGGACCTGAAAATAGGTCCGGCAAGAGCCAACATGTGTGTGTGTGTTGTGAAGGCGGTGCAACTCACAACTTTGGCTATCATATGGTACCATGGTATAGTATGCTACATGCTATACTTGCCTGTACTATTCCCGTTGGCGCTGACATGTGGCTCGCTCAATTCACGCCGGCAATTGGCACGCCCCGCTCTATGAAGCCAGCCATTTGAAGCGCTATCGCGGCATAGCATAGCGTAAACTATGCTCAGGCGTGGGGTTGCTCACCGTATCGTCCGTACATCAACTCGCACCGACTTTTCGCAAATGCTGTACCACCCGGGAAAATATCGAGAGCATACGCAAACCACCATTTGAAGCCGTAGGAGCCGCGGGCAGGTTGGGGGATGCATGCTCTGCTCTGCTCTGCTTTGATAACGCTAGTGATGATTATGTGAGCTGGCTGAGCAAGATGAGCAGATATTGACGATCAGACTAGGGAAACATGGACGGCTTGCGTGTCTGCCACAGAACGGTTGCAACTGCGTCCGATATCGAACAACAGGTCCGGGAACCAGGAAGTGTTGAGGATTCCCTCACTTAGCCATTCACCCCAGATAATCCCCGGGGTGCGAGGAACGCTTAGAGGAACGAACGCTTAGAGGACCGTTCGGGCTGCTGACGTGATTCAAGTTGCACCACTCGACTGGGTTTGTGGGGTGCTGTAGGAGTCGTCTCAAGAGTTGTCCAAACGCTACCTACTTAGCATGAGGCAGCGAGGAGGCGAGTCACGCGCAAGTCTCGAGGCGGAATTATCGGAGGGAGGCACGCAATCATGGACTGACAATGTACGCGTCACAGCCTCCCGCGCGGCCGAAAGCCATTCCAACCATGAGCGGCCTGACGAGCCGGTATAGAACTCGAACATAGTACAATTGCTGTCGTGAGATAAGATCGTGATAGGTTATGGTGCCCCCTCTCCAGCAGGGGTCAAGCCAAAGTTTGCAAGACAAGGTGCAACGTGAATTGAGGGGTTGATTGCTCCGCGCAATGCTCGCAACGGCCTCCCGTACCACCAAGATGCTGCACGTTGTTAGCTGCCGTGTCACTAGGCCTGAGCCCGTCAATTGGGTCTGAATCGTCTTATCGTGACGAACCCCAACTGCAGTGGACATGGATGCGCACCAACAGTGGATGGCGCCGGGGGCTCTGATATCATCATTTCACTGCAAGGTTTGCCGTAGTGTAAGGACGCGGTAGTTGGAATAGGTTGGTGATCTTCGATCAAGTGATTAGATGCTAGCAAATAATGGGTATTCCGTAGATCCTAGGCCGATTGAGCCCCCGTATTCAAAACTCCCATAATGTGCGACCGAGACTAAAAGTACAATTCATTCCCATGTTGCGCGCCCAATCATGCAATAACCAAGGAGAGATAAAAGAAGCGAGTTGCTTTAATATTAGAATCACTGCACGAATGATGGCAGATCGAAGGTCGAAATTTCCAATTCCGTCCACCCGAGCCAGCGCGTGTGTAGAGATCAGAAGGAAGAGTCCCGAGTGGGATCACGAGGCGGCAATGGCGGCAAGCTGCCATGGTACCATGGGAGGCCTCCAAGAAGCTTGTGGCGCACACAACAGCAAGGTTGAGACCCAGCGCGACCGGCTAAGAATAATATCTTTGTTGTGTTCGGTATCCGGTTATGGCGCAGCGCAGTGTTGGTGTGGTTGTCGTGCTTAGTAGATGGCGACCAGGATGTGGTGCGGGACCCTGGTCCAATCCCAATGCCTCGTGCTCAGTGTGCATACCCAACTGCCTGCTTGGAAGCATGTACAGATGTTGATATGCAAGAATTAGGATGATATGCTGTGTGTAGAGCATACGGATGTATAGAAGTGCCAAAGATGTGCGCCAGAGCCGAATGTAACTGAAGGTAGACAGATGTTTGTTGGTTTGTGTGTGAGGACTGTTGGTTTATTTCGAAGGCACAGGAGGCAGAGGGCGGGTTGGTGGAGGACCAGGGCAAGGAGGAAGGTTCTGTGTCGACATGGCGAGGTCGTTGCAGATGATGGCCATTTGAAGAGTGGGTTGAGGTGTGGTGGTTGTGATTGAAGATCCAAGGCTTCTATTGTAGGAGACGATTGAAGCTAGTTGTTGGAGGAGGTACTTGTAGTTGGTAGGTGGTGTTGCGATTGTGTGGTGGTAGCGTGTGTAGATGAGTAGAAGAGGAGGTAGTGTTTGATATATATCTGCCTGTGGTATTTGTGTGTGTGTATGTGAGATGAATGATGAAACAAAGCGTAGCTGGTTAAGGGGGCCGGCTGTATTTATGTTTGTGCCCTGAGATTACAATGCCCCAAAATGTCGGTCAGCCTACACGACGATGGTGTAATGATGCTAGGCATAGCATGGCAGACGTGGTCCAAGCGGTGAGCTGATGAGGCGCTGGGCTGTTCGAAAAAAAAGGAGAGGTGGTCAAGGTGGGCCCTTGACGCATGGGTCTAGCTGGAGCATGGTGTACCCCGGCCCAGAGTTCAGCGCGGCTAGCAAGAAACACGGAGGCTTGCACTCCCTCTTGTCGTTTCATCGCCCTCGTGACTGTGTGAAGATCGTGTTGATCCAATCCGGTTGCGAGACCCATCCGTACAACTCACCATGACGGAGCGAGACGGCAGAGGCTGTGTGTGTGACTCCCCCGTCCCCACGGCGAACGAGTGAATGCCTAATTCTGACATCACTGGATTCACCACCACGTTAGTACGGGCCTGTTTGCTAACGAGAGTTGTGTTCGCTTGGTTCGCAAAGTCTGTTGCTAACTAGCTTACCGTGCGTGGGAATGCTAATTACTGAGAACGGTGCATCAAACCTAGCGCTCTCCTCCTTCCTCCGTCCATCAAAGGGACGCCCGTCGGACGCTGTTGCAAGGCTGGCCCAAACGCCTCCCTGGCAGACCATGTGTGGGAGTGCTGGTCTGAAAATTCAGGAACCGCAGGGGTGCGCAACTTTTCCGCGTCAAGAAATCAAAAAGACTGATGAGACACCTGACACCGTGACAGCCACCGGTAAGCCGCACACAAAAAAAAAAAAATTCCTCAAGGGCTGCCTGCTCAATGTTGCGTCGTGGAGGTGGAGAAATTTCCCAGTGCAATTTGCGAGTTTGGGCATGATTGGGCTCCACTTGCAGCAGATCTGGCGCCTTCTACCGTGCTTCCACAATCCTTCCATCCAATTTCACTCTGTCTTCTTGGGGCAGATGATATCCTGCCCCTGGCCTTTGGCCAGCTCCACTGCGACACGGCGTCTGTGGGCAGCCGTTGGCGGTGAGGTTGGACGCTGACTTTTCATTGAGAGCCGTCATGTCATGTTTGCCAAAGCTCATTCAGCTGCCTAGGCTGGCTCCCCGTCCAAAAAGGCGAGCCTGAGCCTGTCGGATAGTCGGGCAAATTATACGCACCGCGCCCGCACTGCAAAAATAACGTTAAGTTAGTTACCATCACACTAACGTTACTACTACAGTGCAGGACTACCACAGCTACAGTGCGCACCCCATTCCGCACTGCATCCTATCCTCCTGTCCTATCCCCTGAGAGACAGGCATAATCCAAAGATATTTTTGTCTCCCTGGCCACCCAGCTCTGGGTGACTCGTACTGGCCCCTGCGTAGACGTGCATACTGCAAGTTTGTGTGCTGTACTGAGTGCGGTCTGAATGGACAGCAAGGGAGCAAAGTGTGGCAACACGAGCCGCGTCGTCCAACACACTCTGCTGCAAGACCGTCGTCCGGTAAAGGCGACTGGCTGAGGATTGGGCGCTGGAGGCCACCCCGTACTACTGTATGCGCAGGAACAGAGTTAACAAAGGGTTGCCAGTGATGCTGGCGAACGAGCACCTCCGGAGCGGCGATGCTGGTGTCCGAATCGGTTCCACCCCCTTGGTCGCTACACGTGGCTCTCCAAAGCTTGAAACTTTCTGCCATGCATGGATGCCTGCGCTTGCTTTTTGCTCCATGAATTTGCGCAATTGTGTTTGCCCATGCCCCTGCGACACATCAATTGCCTTCCACCATTGTTATCTGCCGCAATCCCTTTGCTCGTCCTGTGCGACAGGAACACACTTTTTTTTTCGGCCGTATTTGCCCGTGATCTTCAGTTGGCCCTGTCCCTACTGCACAAGGATACAGTCGTGCCTTGTTTTTTTCCCATGGTGAAAAGTCCGAACATCGCAGAATCTATTGCTTGGAATTATCCATAGTCTAGAATAGCTAGGTTCCGTCAATAATCCGCTCTATTATGGCATTGGTCGCGGAAAGCTTTGTTTCCGACTTTTGGTTCACTAACGAGAGCTCATTATCGTTAGCTTTTTGAGGTTGAACGGTAAAATTATCGCAGAGACATGATATCAGTATGCGTGCGATCTTCAGGGGCCGCGTCGCCCTATCTCTGTAAACGAAATTCATATTGCCACCACGGCAGTTCTGAAGTCTAATGTGGTGCGTCTCATGTGAGTGGGGCTGCAATTTTTGTCGAGACGTCAAGTTTCGTGATGCCCATTCGGTCACCGCACCATTACACTGTTGAGTCTGGCCTTCGCCGTACCGGTCGCTTGGAAGTGCGGAGAACGCGAAAGTTCACGCTTAACGACGCCGCGTCGAGCATTCTGCCCTATTCAGTATAGGAACTGGTTCACGTTCGGCTCCCTGAACTCAACGGTCGCGGTTATTGCCTTCAATTGTCTCCAACCTTATTAATTGAGCAATATGTCGACTCCTTCTCTCCAACATCTAGGTAATGTCAGGACTGTTCAATTTTCATTCTCCTCGGCCGAATCAAGTTGTCGTCACCGTCATGATCTCCTCCCCGAGCAGTAGCCGAAGTTGCACCTTCGTAACCTCACGCTTTACCATTCTGGTTCCAGACCTTGCTGAACTTAGCATGACACGATGCCCAGAGAGTCGAGGTCAGCACTGAGCAGCCACGGCTGTCCAGGTTGTCCTGGCTGACCACCACAATGGAGGAACCTGTCGGCATTTTCGGGCAGCGAGAAACACTCACCCGCCAGGCGTGAACTGTTCGCCGACCTAGCTTCACTCAAAAAGTCATAGTCTGCTATTTCAATCAGGTACCCGTCTGCATCTGCAGGTACGCGCAGCGATCATGTGGCTTGTGTATGCCCTGGTACACCAAGCGAGCCTGGCCACTGAGATAAACGCCACAGCGAATTGAGCTTCGGGCACACCGGGGTGCCCAAGAAGTGGACAATTCCTACAGCACCCCATCCATCTCGTTAACCAGGACATCCGGAAGTTTCATTGTCTGGGAAAAGTATATTGAATAGCCAAAAATATCTTGCAATACGCCGCACACGTTTTTGTAAGCTTCCCCTTTGTGTCAGCTTCACCAAAATGATTTATCGTTTTAGTAGGCTTAGCTGCAGCCAAGATCCGTTTGTGCCTTGGAATCATGATGATAATGTGGACAATAAACTTGGTACCTACACTCTTGATTGACTGCGCATAGCCACCAAATGAATCAAGTTTGAGACATCGCTGAATTGTTCAATTGCGTTACAACCTTGCCGTTGAGCCGCAGGTCAAAATTTGGCCGGCAACCTGATGTTGGGGTACTTCCTGTAAGCCTCCAAGCAGCCTCACCGAAGCACTGCACTCAACGAGAACCGCGCCCGTCACCGACGATCTGGGAACCACGTGGTGCAATGTAGGATTTGAAGCCAAGCTTAACACGGGTTTGGGGCCGGCAGCACGCTATAGATAGATGGGGTGTTCGTATAAATTCTCGCTTCATCATTTTACTTGCCCAATTTGGAGATTCTGGCGCAGACGTGAGTTGGGAATCAGGTGTTCGCAGCTTATCCATTATCTTCGTCGTCATCGATTTCTTCCTGCTCAATAGCGGCTTGTGTAGAGACCCAATTTTCCAACATTTGCTCACTAGACGTAGGGCCATTAGCGGTGCCCGCCTGCTGTCGTCTTTGCTTCCGTTTGACGACCAAACATAGAACTCGGCCGTATATTGAAAATCCCTCATATGAGGTATTCAGTGCGAGTTTCTTCTTGTCGCTGTCCTCTTCGTTTTCCGCATCACCTCTATCCTCCATTACACCGTCATTACCTCTTTTGGTTCGCTTTTTGTGAGGAGCTGCTTCGAACTGAAATGAGTCGTCAGAATCATCGAGTTCAGTAATTGGATTCTCGCGGTCCTCTCCTCTCCTTCGCTTTCTCCGTTCTGATTCATAACCCTGATCGGCTGAATTATCGAATTCAGGGACATTAGCAAGATTGATTGACTCCTCCTCCTCTCTAATAAGAATTGGCTCTGTAGAGTGTTCATCAACCATTATCGGTTGCTCGCTATTTCCAGAATTAAGCCAACCAGTCAGTTTACCCGAATTGCTTCTGATAGGAGGCTTGTCCTTGAAGACCTTTTGCTTGATCATGAGGGAATGCCGAGAAGAGAGTTCTGTGAGGAAGATAGAGACCTCGAAATCGTCTAGTTTTCATTGTCAGCATTGCTTGATCGAGACTCATGTGAGAAAGCTCGAGCATCCACAGGTATCGTCGAACATGAACACCCACCTTCAGCGACAACATCTTTCACCCCTTTCTTTTTTCCTTTGCCTTTGTTCCTACTCTTAACACGTTCATTTTCCTCGCGCAGCTTGGGAAGCACGAGAGGCCGAACAGCCTGGATGACGCGTGGAAGAGCTGGGTTGTCACGTCTTAGAAGCCATGCTTCAGCGTCAGACGGCCGATCGAGATAGATGCGCACCTCCAAAACGGAGTGTTTTGTGATCCTCAAGTAACGTCGAATAGGCGCCATCTCCAGAAAAGGATGAGTGTTGTTGCTGCTACACTTTGGTCTAAGACGCAATTATGACATCGATGGCATGCGCTATCACGTGATGACTGCTCCACGTCGTCCCAATTTAGTTTAGCGTTGAAACCAATCCATCAGCCGTCACTTGTTTTCCTCTTCCCCCATACCTATGATATCTCATGCACATTTCCACACCTTGTCGCAATGCCATTTGAACTACACATATGGGGTCCCGCATTTGGACTCCCCTCAATTGATGCGGAGTGTATCGCGACGGTTGCTTACTTCACTCGCATCATTCCACAGGGCCAATGGACGCTTGTTGCCGACCACGATACTTCTGCAAGCCCTCAACGTTCGTCATCACGTAGTTGCGCCGGCATGAGTACTGACCTCCTGCAGATGATTTCCCAATGCTTGTGGATGGTGCCATAAAGACGACTGGTTTTGCCAACATAGTATCCTATCTGCGGAATCACCACTCCGGGGCTTATGATCTTGATTATAGCTTAACACACCAACAACAGACAGATAGAACTGCGTGAGTGACGTTGCTGGTCATAGCTAGGGTAGAAGATTTTCTCACAGTCCCTGCCAGATACATCTCGTTCCTCCACTCGACCGCCGCCCCGCTCCTCGATCTTTACCTCTACGTCTCTTCGGAAAACTACAATGCTGCCACTTCCTCCGCATACACAGCAATCCTCCCATGGTTCGCAAATTATGTTATACCTCCGAGAAGGCGTGATCTGGCACGAGCGAGAACATCTCATCTTGGCTTGAGCAGCCTGGATGTGGCTGAAGCTACTGAGGAAACACGTGGGCCAGGAAGCGGCACAGCGTCCTCTGAATATGAGGCCGCGAAAAGAGCAGCTGGAATCCCTTCAGAAGGCCAGCCAAAGGCTCTTAACTTAGGCCGGCGGAAAGGTCTTGGTGGTTTGCTCAGCTCGCCAATCTACGCCGCACGCTTCAAACTTGATGCCTTATCCAGTGAAGTCTTTGAACCCATAACAGATCTACTTGGGAAGAAAGACTATCTTTTGAATGGAGATACGCCATCCAGTCTGGACTGTCTTGCCTTTGGCTATTTGTCGCTGATGCTCTATTCTCCTGTGCCGCAAGCTTGGTTGAAAGAGGCCATACATACAAAGTATCCTCGCATACTGAGGTACATCCGCCGGGCGCGCGCCGAACTCCTTGGGGGTGTGGAGATTGATCCCGCCCAGGTCTGGTCGATTACTAAGGGTGTTGTTGCACCTCCAACGCAAAGTCTGCCGTGGCGATCGCAGGAGGTTCGAGGGCCGATTACAAACGTCACAAGAGCAGCCCGCCAGATTCTAGAAAGTCTGCCTGTCGTTTCAACAGCAATGCAAAGTCAAGTCATCGTGCAAGATGATACAAAGGGGCTCGTAAAGACGAACAAATCTTCTCTTCCGAGTCCATTGGCGTTGAATACTATTGTTGCCTGCTCTGCACTTGCTACAGCAGGGCTCGCTGGACTTGCTATACATCATCGGCGGAATCCACGTGAGGGTCTGCTTATATTTTGGGGTCTCCGTCCTTCGACTGGATTCAATGCATTTGGAGAAGCAGAGAGTCTTCTCAGTGTGCTAGCGGGTCAGATGTAAGGGACTGCGTCTATGTAAGCTTTGATATACACAAGGAATGTGTTTGTACACTAGCAAGAACCGGCGTTATATACCCCTCTTAGATGATAGAAATTCAGGGAGACGGCTGCTCACTCTGCCATGGAAACTAGTTTTGGGGTCATTGCACAAGGAGACGTCACCAATGACCATTAGTTTGTCAAGCCTCAACGCCAGCCACGCGCTAAACTACTTGGGCCGATCATGACCGATGTCAACATGGCGAAAATAGATGGAGGTAGAGGTGGGAAGGCGAAGATCATTCAATGTTTGTCGCGGAGACAACGGACGACGAGGGTGTTTAATATTGCAGATGCCCTGCAGAGAGTTTTGGGAATCAAGCTTATGGAAAACAGTCTAGATTTGTACTCCCTGCTGTACTTCAGGATGTTTATGGTTAGTGCCCGTGCATGAGAGACACGATGTGATAGTTCCCTTCGGGTGTTCTGTGGGGATGATCGACGCGGAGCACTACGTCATTTGGGGCGGACCCGGAAATCATCCTACCGATTCCTACGCAAACAAAACGTCGCCGTACCCCTCGACTCTGTCGCATTTCCAACCTTGCTCACACAACTCCTCCCCAGCATCCAAATCCCAGAGCAGATCATCATCTTCTTCTTCTACTACTGCTATCTACCATCACGATGCATCGCACCTACAGTAAGCCTCTCTCCACTACATTGTACATCTCTGCTTGTCCCCATGCCCGCTTTGTCCCGCAGAGAACATACGGCAATAAAGTAATGAGGGACACACTGGGCAACCCAGTAACTGTCATCTGCTGTTCACGTCATGCTAACACAGTCTCTCCAATCTAGGTATGCGCCAGTCGCGCGCCCCTACGGCGTCGCAAATCCAGAACCCGCCCCCTCCGACATCGTCGACGAAGAGCGGTCGTTTTTTCGGCAAAGGCAACATCGGTATGGCCCGATCAAAACCTCGAACGTTGCATGTGGATCTGATAGCTCATTGGCGTAGGACACACTTTCCGCCATAAATCCGCTGGAGCCTTCGGCCCCGATTTGGCCAAAAAACTCTCCGCTCTAGTGAAGATGGAGAAGAACGTTATGCGCAGCATGGAGCTTGTTAGTAGGGAGCGTATGGAAGTTGCAGTAAGGCTATATTATAATACGAATTAACAAACGGCTTGCAAACCGGGGCTGACCACACAACAGCAACAATTGTCCATCTGGGGCGAGGCTTGTGACGATGACGTCTCCGATGTCACAGACAAACTGGGCGTATTGATTTACGAGATTGGCGAGCTAGAGGATCAGTTCGTGGATCGCTACGACCAGTATCGCGTCACTATCAAGAGTATTCGCAACATTGAGGCCTCTGTGCAGCCCAGTCGTGACCGTAAGTGATACAATCCCGTGCTTGGCACAACGCAGGCTAACCTCATTGAAGGTAAACAGAAGATCACCGACCAGATTGCTCAATTGAAGTACAAGGAACCCAACTCTCCTCGAATTGTTGTTCTAGAGCAAGAACTTGTTCGTGCTGAGGCTGAGTCATTGGTCGCTGAAGCCCAGTTATCCAACATCACCCGCGAGAAGCTCAAGGCTGCATTCACTTATCAGTTTGATGCTATGCGTGAACACTGCGAAAAACTAGCCATTATTGCTGGGTATGGGAAACACCTTCTCGAACTGGTCGATGATACCCCCGTTACACCCGGTGAAACGAGGAATGCGTATGACGGTTACGAGGCTAGCAAGGCCATTATCCAAGACTGCGAGGACGCTCTCACAAACTGGGTATCGCAGAATGCCTCTGTCAGCTCCAAACTTTCACAACGCTCTCGCACCCTCTCACAACGGCGCAAGAACGCTGCACGCCGCGCTGAAGGCGTCGATCTCTCACACCAGGATCAGCCATTGGACAGCAGAGAGTCAGGTCTCTGGATCCCCGCTTCCGAGCATGCAGGTAACGGCTATGAAGATGAGGAAGAGGAAATCGATGCCCCTTCCACCGTCGGTACTGAGACTCGAGGCCGAGAGGAGGAGAGGGTAATCGCCGCCTAAGCAACACGCATATGGCTAATGTGCTTTTCGAGTGCAGGACCCGTCACCCCGTCTGCGGAGACTGTCGCTCTCGCTCTGTAACGTATACCCCCGAGTGAGCGACGGATGGGGTTAAATAGAATCCTGAGATCAGGCTGGTCAATAATCGGTAATCCTCGATCAGAATTGTATCAGAGATCGTGTTTCTGCTTCACGCGTTCTGAGTTTTCATGTTTTCTTTCTTGTCTTCTTTGATGCTTTACGAATTCCATGAAGCCTCTGTTGCTCATCACGAAGGACGGAGTAATTTAGGTCGGTTGGTGGGTTCTTTTGAGGTCAAGGGAACGGGAGGTAACATATTCCCGGTAATAGATAGTGTTAATGTTAAATTGCTTGCCAATGATTTTTCCAAAACATGTGCCATTGTATCCTATAGACACCTACAACTTCTTGCAGCGTGTTCGAACTAAAGAAGAAACCACTGTATCTGAGGGCCATATCACAAACCTTGTCGGACCTTTTGTTCCCTGTGTACATCTCCCAAATTTCTTCAGACACGAATACTTACGTCCTAGCACTCTCCATCTCCTCCCTTCCCGCATACTCACCCCCGACTTCTCTTGTTCGGCGACTCAAACACTCACCCGCTCGGTCCGTCGGTCTATTCAATCGGCCCATACATCCATTCATGAATCATCAAGAAACAAAAAAGCTCGGCCCACTCGGACCCTTTGCTCCGACAATCCCCCTGCTTCTCCACTCTGTGACTCGACCGCTTTTAGTTCTCGGTTTTTACAACGTCCGACATTTTCGGCCATGGGCTTGTCCTTGTACGTAGCTGGGTAAGGGTTATGTGTGCAGCGGTTTTATTGTGTGGCTTTTGTGACACGTCTTTTCTTTTTTTGACTTGGTTGCAGGGGTGAAAAGAAACCCATGTATTTTACATATCCTTGTGTGATGTGGATATTGCAATGCGGGATCGGAAGGCAGGGATAGTGGTGCTGAGATTTATTTTGAGGTAGCGAGATTTTTTTTTGTTAAAAAAACCTCCGTTCTACAAAGTCGTATTATGAAAGGAATTTGTAAATGATTGAAGAAGGCGAGGGATAGATGACTGAATAAACAGCAAAGGGGAATTGCGTTATGTAGTCACGAAATGAGATACTACACAGCAGGTACATAGGTAGGCACGCAAGGTATCAGTTGTTCTTTTCCCTCATCCCTTTCTTTCCCCCCTTTTTCCCGATCTGCAAAATGTCACCGAAAAAGAAAATTCCATGTTTGTCCAAGGGTAAAAAAAAAAAGGGGTGTCTCAACATTCATTCTATCGTTTCACCTTTTCATCTACACATTTCCCCTACTAGCACCTCTGTACACTGTCACGACTGTACATGATACATAGGTATCCCTTCCCACACTCTCCCCCCTTTTCCCTCAACAAAAAAACACACACACACAAAATACTAATGGTGAGAAAAGAAGAACCCCTGGAACCTAGTTTGCGGCTTCGGTCCCCACTCGGCCAAATCCCTCTTTGTTATTACCCTTTTATTTCCCGCCCCAACGGTTACTAATTATACCAAAAGCAGGGTCCCCAGGCCGCGTGTGGATCAAGAAGTGGCGTGCCTGTTTTGTTTACAACCACGATGTTCCTTGGTTCGCCTTTTTTTTGTACTGTACGTGTATGCTTGTCCATGTTACATACTTTCTATACGTAGGTACTTATGCGTAGGGATGTGCATGGGTGGGGTGTAAGGGTACATTAGGTACATGGTGCATGGATGATGGTACGGTGCCTGGTTGTAAGGCTGGGTGGTGGGGGAACTAAATGATTGCATAATGGTAGGGCGGGTATGTGCGTGTTGCATGCATCTGGGATGTAAAATGGTGTAAAAAAATAATATATTTGCATTATTTAATTGTAGATGGCGGAACGGGGCACGTGCTCGCGTGTTGTCTCAACTCCAGATGTTGGTTATGCCGTCGCGTTGTGCGTGTGGGGATTGCTTCACCTTTTTTGTATCACGGATAGCCTTTTTGGGAGAAGAAATTGTTATTTGGTTATTCTTTGTTTTTCGTATTTTCTACACCCAGGGAAGAATTGATGGAGATTGCTATTTACAATGCCTCGACCGTCACTATTCTCACCATACATGAAAACGTCAACGCTATGACGAGGGGCCGTTAGCATTAGTCGATGCAGCAGTGAAGAAGGCCCGGCGTTTTTCGCGCGTCTTCTCGTCCAGAGTATCGTTTTTGGGACGCCCGCGTTTGCCCTTCTTCTTTGCATGCTGTGGTGGTGGTTTGCTCGTAGAGGGAAACAATTGTGGTTTCGATGTTGAGTTGGAGGCTGATGAGGTGGTAGATGTGGACTGGACTGCTTCTTTGATGGTCTGCCGTGAGAGACAGAAGTCAATGTGTGAGTTAAAGGTGGTATCATCTGGTGGTTGTGGAAGAGAGCAAATCGGACATGTCCATGGCTCAGGCTCTGGCTCCTGTTCCACTTGGGGTTGATCTGCTGTCAACCTTTTGGTGACTTCACTTATTGCCTGTTTCTCATATTCTTGGGAGAGCTGTTCCAGTTCGTTCATGTCGTTGTCGCGTTCTTGCCGGGCTGCTTCTTCGAACTCGGCTTCCGGCCAAACTTCCCATCCCGCTCGATCTAAATTGGATCGCGTTTTGGTGGTAATTGCAGGTTTTTCAGTGTTTGATGCAACTCGATGTCGGCCAAAAAAGTCAATCCCTGGCTTTTTTGTACTGACAAGGTGTGTAACCCGTAAACCCATTAACCGTAGCTTGAATTCTGGCATTTCTTTCATCAGCCTATCTAACATAGGTAGACTGTACTTGTATAGATCGTCTGCTTTATGAACGGCGAAGGGCGGTGTCATCTGTCGCGTATAGACTTCGTATGTATGGAGCTTTATCTTAATACACAGTGTGCGACCTTTGAACTCGGTTCGCTTCAAGTCACCCTCTAATTCTTCAGCAACTTCCCGCAGTTTTGCACGCAGCGAGTCAGGTGAAGCCATCTCTTTGAAAGTGGTTTCGGTGCCCACACTCTTTCGTTCGTACTCCTCTGCCGGTTGAATCGAAGTGCGACCCAGACCTAGGTAACACTGCATCAAAAACTGGAAAGCCTTTTGTCCGAAAAGCTGGGTCAAATACGCTCTGTACTCATAGATGTCACCGCATGTTTTGACACCGATGGCATCTAGTTCGCGCTCGAATACACGGCCGACACCGTTTACTTTTCTAGTGGGTAGTGACCTCATAAAGTCCATGATGGTTTGCCTGTCCCTTGGTAGGGAAAATTGGCCGTTGGGTTTATTTTTGTTACTACAGATTTTAGCAAGCTTTGCATTCGCCGCTATGCCGGCGGATACAGTAATTTTGGTCCTTTCATGAACTTCGGCACGGAGTTGCTGCACGGCTTCTTCGGGATTCATACTATGATCATTGCAGTATTGGGTCAAGTTTAAATACCTAATGTGGCGATAGAGTCAGTCAAGATTGTCTATAGAAGCGGAATTGAGTCTTCCTGTCTCTCATTCTTGATCGGCTAGCGTGGAACCTGGGCTATACTTACGCCTCATCGCAAGATGCGGACTCAAATCGGGGATCATACTCTGCCAGAACAGCGCGAACTTCTTCCGCTTTAGCAGAATATTTGGCGAAATTCATCGGGACACAAATGAGCTGAGGGCAGAGTTTCATGGCTACAAAACCGGCCATTCCAGACCGGCACCCAAATTTGCGAGCATGATAGTTGCAAGTTGTGAGTACGCCTTTGCCGACAGCCATGGGAACATCTTTCAACTCTGGCCGATCAAGCTCCTCGACTGCTGCATAAAAAGCGTCGCAATCAATATGGACCACGACCTGTGACAAGTCTCGCGACAATTCCAATTCCGCAATGTATTCATCTGCCCTCCTCAAATGGGAACTCAAGTCGAGCTTCTCCAACTGGCGCTTTTTGGCCAAAATTTTGTTGATTTTCTCCGTTAGAGTTTTATCTCGTACCTCTTCATTATTGAAGAACTTGCTGCCTTTGGATGCATTGTAAATTATTTCCGAGACTTTCTGTTGGTCGACGGTATCCTGGCCGGCTTTGGTGAGACTCGGCCCCAGTAGGTGGTATTTCAGCGTGTCGTGCTCATCAGAAGGGGTTCGGGAGGCCTGAGGTCGGTCTGCAGTCATGGCGGCCGGAACTTGTAGGGTGGTGGCATCGGACTGTGAGAGCGTATTCGGAGAAGAATGGGAGAGGGCATCGCGATTGTGAGGCGAGAGTTGGGGAGACGGTGAGCTGGCAGCGCCCGTGACATGGCTATTCATAGTGGATGTGGAGCCATAATAGCATAACAGCAGTGAAAGGGTGCTATAGCCGATGGTTGATAACAACGCGTACACGGTCAAAGACCACGCTAAAACCCAAAGCGGCTAGGGCGGTTGTCCGCAAAGCCGCATGATGGCTTCGTCGTCACAATACAGAGCGGATCTCATCTCGCAGTCGCCCTCGCCCACAACAGGAGGCATTCACGAGAGCCCCTCAGTATTATTCACCGCTACGCCATGGCCTCGTTTTGTACTTCTTCTCCCACCTGATCCTACGACCTCTGCTCCGAGACACCCACAGCGCCATACAGCACAATCAACCCAAAACCCGTTTGTTTTGGTCTGCAGAAACTAGCCATCGCCTCACAACACTTGTGTCAACACGCCAACCCTCCCCCAGCAACCACCAATTGCCTCCTTGGACGGCCATGTCCACCCGCCACAACACTTTTAATCGTCCTCTGAATTAATACTAGCAGCCGGACCATGCCCATAGACCGCAACAACACGAACACTTCGCGGCCATTGAAGCCCACTCTCGCTACCAACCGCACCGCAAAGACTCCCGTCACCCCACGTCTTGCTCTTGCACCTACGACCTCCGGCACCTCCACCACCACAACCACCCGCAAACCTCGCAGCGTTGTGGGCTCCGCTCCTCGAATTGCCACATCTACCAACGAAGATGTCACCCCCGTCAAATCCCTCATAAACAGCAATGTCACCCCACGTTCGTCGGCTAGAACATCCCGTGTTGGCGTGGGCAGTGCTCAATCAACTCCCACCGGCACGCCCTCTGTTACCCCAATTACTTCGCGACCAACCTCGACCGTTGATTATCCTCAGAAAGAGCAGGGCTATGGCTACGGTGCACCTGGGGCTAAGCTCCCCAGTGGCGGAAGTAAGAAGCCGAGGAGCGTCGTTGGGGGGAATAGCTACAATACAACGCCTACGCCTCGACCGCCGCTATCCAATATCTACAATCACGCCCCTGATGTCGGGGCAAGGAGTAACTCGCCCATGTTTTTTCACGTAAATGACGCTCGAACAGTGCAGGAACAACCGCCACCTCAGAAGAAGGGCCCTGTGTTCTTCTATGCTAATGGTGAGCAAGACGAGGGCCCTAAGAACCACCGGGCTTCTTCTCCACCATTATCCTCTCTGGGCAGGCCCCGACCAGAGAGCAAGTTTTTCCATGCAGACAGCATTTCTGAAGCGAAAGCCAACCCATCGTCCCCGCCACCGCCCCCGATACTTACCCCACCACCAGCACTTCCCACATCGCCCGGGAATTGGCCCAACCATACTCTTGCGCCAGGCCAACAAGGCCTCCGCCCTCCATCTCCTTCGAAGGACAGCATGCATCTCTCGTACAGGAAAGGCGTCTCTCAAGTCCTCCGGCCAAACCTACACAGAGGTTCCTCCGGCTTGTCAATTTTCTCTGGGACCCACACACCCGAGGCCAGTGTCGTTGGCTCAGGAAGAAGATCTAGCGGTGGATCTTCCATCGTCCGTATGGGGCACGGAAAAAGCGCTAGTCTCTCTTCGATTGATTCTACAAATTCGTTGAAAAAGGTGCCCTCACAAGATCTGACAGGCGTTCATCCTAGCCCGTTGCACCATGAGAACATGGCCGCTAGTAGTGGCTCATTGCCTGAAAATGTGGCTTCTGCGTCTGCTGAATCCGGTGACATTCAACATGGACTGTCATCACCAAACCCGACTGTTTCGAAGCCTGCGCCAGGTCAAAGCATGCTCGAGCACATGAATGAGTTGGCAGCCAATGCTAGGAGGGAAAGAAAAGTGCTCGATCTCGAAATCAGCAACAGCTCCCTCCTTGCCATCAATCGCTCTCTTGAGAGGGAAGTTCGCAAACAAAAGGCGGAATTGCGCAGGTTCCGACGCATGACCCGAGCCGGTCGGTTCTCAGCAGATACGGTAATCATCAATTCTGAAGAATATTCTGTAGCCGATACGAACGAGTTCAGCCAACCGTTGGATATTTCAGAAGAGGAAGAGGAAGATGAGCCTGAAGACAGCAGTGAATCTTCGTTCGATGAAAGCGTTATGAGTCCTGAAGCGCTGGAAGAACGTGATGCCGCTCATCGTTTACGAGATGAGAAGCGGTTGCGGCTCGATTTGTCAAAACATCGCGAACTCCTCGTTGACAGTCAAAAGATGAACCAGAGTTTAGGGCGGTGCCTAACTTGGACCGAAGAACTCATTAAAGATGCCCAGAAAGCATTAGCTTTTCAGGTTCGTGTTAGCGATGTCCAGCTTGGAGGCCGCGTTCTCAGCGCCGATGAGCAGCAAGACGCGGATCAAGAGGAAGATTCAAAGGCCTTGTTGAGTCCTTGGACACCACCACACCGAGCTATCGACATTGATTCCAGTCCGCTTTTAGTAACCGAGGGCAAAGAGCGGGACAGCGGCGTTGATCTTGACAGCATGCATCCTCTCATAGCAAGCCTTCCTGGCTTTATTTCACCGCTTGCATCACCTTTACAGGAAACATCTACCCTATTCCCACTGGACAGATGAAGCGTTCAACCACCATTTCACTTCTCTTACCGTTATCATTTACCCACATTTTGATTTCCTTTGTCACATACCCCCAGCTCCTCACGCGACTTGGCATCCGATTTCCTTGATTTTCTGTACAACTCTCGTTGTGGGCTTTGGGCTGTATACATCACAGCGGCGCAAACGGCTTAAACGTTGAGTGTGATCTCGACGTCCTAACGAACCTTTCTTATGTTTATATTATTGTCTACATTTGGAAGCTACCTTCTTTCGTCTCCTTGCGTTCGCTACTTTTTTGTTGTACACTGGCCGTGGAAATGATTTCCCGGCTTCTTTTCCTCTCGCCCGCTTTCTGTATATTGGGCTACTGATCCCTTGCGATCGTTTTCCTCTCCTTAATGTTTGTTGTCTTTTCTCATCTCTCAAATTCTCTCGAGCATCATACCCGCCACGCAAGAACTCTGCAAGCATGCGTGGAGGACCGGTCGACAGGCACAGAAGAGAGGGGCATATACCAGGCCACCCATCTCCACGACCCACACGCAAGCTCAAAGAAGCTCTCTTTTATGTCTGTGTAACGGCCGTCCTATCTTCTACTCTTCCTAGAAAAGGAAGAATCTCCGGCATCGATTCGAAGCGCGGCGGCGGCTTTTCATGCTCGATTTACCCTTTGTGTGTATTTTTATGAGATACCCCCCCAGATCAACATCCAATCAACACTCTTGAAATTCAAATCGCATAAATGCTGCTTGTAGTTGTAACATCAGACACGTACGTAGTTTTTGAAAAAAGAAGAATCTACCGTGTTGAAACCTTCACTCGATGTGTTTTGAAAGAATTGGAGAGTAGATCATTTGCCATTGCCTTTCCTTTTTCCCGGTACCTTCCTCCGTCCCCAGTGATGATACATGTCTTCAACCAAAAAAAAACCCCCCCCCGATACATAATCTGTTATACAAACAAACAGCCCGGCCACAACATATCAAGGACGGAAGGAAGGAAGGTAGGTAGGGCCCTCGTGTGCATACATACATACATACACATACATATATCGTACCAAGAAACCCCCCCCTCTCCCATCTTTCCACACACGCATAAAAAGGTTCCTTTCCTTTTAAATCTTGATCTTCAATCCCACCACCACCACCACCACCACGTGCTGCTTGCTACTCACTCACTCACTCACTCCCCATCTATCTATTAATTGTACAAAAACAAACAACAACAACAACAACAACAAAAATGATACATTTTCTCCCTGTCTCTTCTTTCTCCGCATTCGGCGGGGGATCGTGGATATGTGGGGTTAGTAGAGAAAGAGAAAGAGAGAAAGAGAGAAAGAGGGGTGTCTCCAAAACGAAATCGTACGTAATCACTTCCTCTTTAAACTTATCCCCCTCTACAGTTGGTTACCACCAAGTTCGGGGGGGGTTTTTTTTTTCGTGGAATATCTTGCACACACACATACACACATCAACCACCATCTTCTTTCGTATCAAAACCGGGCGTCGTCAATACACACAATCCCCTCACCAACCACGCGAAAAAAAAAGAGAGAGAAAGAGAGAAACAAGACATCTAAGTTTGCTTCGCCTTCTGCTCCTTCTCATACTTTGCAATAAGCTCCTTCTGCAACTGCATAGGCGCGGGATGGTAATGGCTAAACTCCATGGAGAATTCTCCCTTGCCCTGGGAATTGGCCCTCAGCTGCGACGAGAAGCCAAACATGGAGTTCAAGCTGCAGTCGGCGTGGATGGTGAAGTCCTCGACGCCGATGTCGGTCTCGTTGATGACGGCGTTGCGCTTGTTGAGGAGGGCGACGATGGCGCCCTGGAACTCGATGGGCGCCGTGATGGTCGTCTTCATGAGGGGTTCGAGGATTTGGGGCTGGCCGGCCGCGAAGGCTTTGCGGAAGGCTTGCTGCGTCGCGATGCGGAAGGCGTTTTCGGACGAGTCGACCGCGTGCGTCGCGCCGTCGTTGACGACCATGTTGACGCCGAGCACCTTGTGGCCTAGCAGAGGGCCCGTCATGCAGCTGGCTTGGAAGCCCTTGTCGCAGGCTTGGAGGAACTTCTCGGAGATGATGCCGCCGGTGATGAGGTGCTCGAACTTGTTGATCTCGAGCGATTCCGTGGGCTCCATCCATCCCATGATGCGCGCGTAGTCTCCGGCTCCTCCCGTTTGCTTCTTGAGCGTGTGGTCAAAGTCGGCGCGCTGTGTGATGGTCTCGCGGTACGCGACTTGTGGTTGGCCCGTCTCGCAGTCGACGCGGTACTCGCGGCGCATGCGCTCGACGTAGACTTCGAGGTGGAGCTCGCCCATGCCGGAGATGACGGTTTCTTGGGATTCTTGGTCGACGTGGACGCGGAATGTGGGGTCTTCGCGGGTGAAGCGGCTCATGGCTTTGGAGAAGTTCTGGAGATCGCGTTTGTTTTTGGGGTGGATGGAGAGGGAGACGACAGGTTCAGGGACGAACATGGAAGACTGTTTGAAAGATTAGTATGAGAACATCAATGATGGAAAAAGGTGGAGAAGGACATACCATAGTGTAGCCAAGAGCACCGTCCGTGAAGGTGTCTCCAGAAGCACAATCCACGCCAAACACAGCGCAAATCTCACCCGCTCCAATCTCTTGCACCTCCTCCATTTCGTTGGAGTGCATGCGCACAATCTTGGGGATCTTGATCTTCTTGTCGGTTCGTGCGTTGAACACGTTCAGGCCCTTGCGAAGTGTACCTTGGTAAACTCGCATGTAGGTCAATTGTCCGAAATTGCTCTCTTCCAGCTTGAAAGCCAGTCCAACGAAGGGAAGCGAGTTGTATGAGACCAGCTTTACGGGAGCTTCCTTTCTCTTCTTGTCCAGCGCCATGTTCTCAACTTCGGCGGGGTTGGGCAGGTAGTCGCAGACGGCGTCGAGCATCGGCTGTACGGATTTGTCGGCCAGAGCGGAACCCATCAACACAGGTGAGAACTTCCGCGAGATGGTGGCTCTGCGAATCGCATCCTTAATCTCCTGCGGAGTTGGCGTTTCCTCGTTGAGGAACATCTCCTCGATTTGCTCATCCACATCCGCCAACTTCTCAATCAATATCTGCCTCTTCTCCTTGCACAAATCGACAAGATCCTCTGGGATTTCATCCTTTTCGACAATGATTTCGCCTTTAGCCCCCTCGTTGTAGATAGCCTTCATTCTGATCAAGTCGACCACACCCAAGAAATGATCCTCACGGCCGATGGGCACTTGAATCGCCGCCGCAGGCATCTTCAGCTTTTGGTTGATTTGCTCGACGGCTTTCCAGGGGTTTGCTCCCATACGATCCATCTTGTTCACGAACGAGATTCGGGGAATGTTATACCGCCTCATCTGCCTGTCCACGGTAATGGTCTGACTCTGTACGCCGCTCACAGCGCAGAGAATCATGACCGCACCGTCAAGCACTCGCAACGCGCGTTCCACCTCAATTGTGAAATCAATGTGACCAGGCGTATCAATCAAGTTTATGTGGTATCGCTCTTCCTTCCCATCCTCCTTCTTGACCCAGTCACAGAAAGTGGCGGCAGATTGAATTGTAATTCCCTTTTCCCTCTCAAGATCCATAGAATCCATCTTTGCGCCGACGGAATCTTTTCCGCGGACCTCGTGTATGCTATTGATTCGGCCGGTGTAGAAAAGAACGCGTTCTGTTGCGGTTGTTTTTCCAGAGTCAATGTGTGCCTATAGTTACGATCAGATTCATCCAATACAATTTCCCATAGCAGATCTTCGACGGGTGAGGAAAAAAAAGTTGCCATACTGCAATACCAATGTTCCTGACTCTCGACAATCTCGCCGCTTCCACGGGGTCTAAGTTCTCGACGATGGTCTCTTGTGACAGGGTACTCGGGTCTTCGTTGGCCTTTGCCATCCTGTATGCACCGTCAATAAAAATTTCGATCCATGCATCCCTTTCCAAGACGTATACAGAATCAAAAATCCCAACTTACACCGCAGCAGCAGACTGCCATCTCCTCTGATCAAACGATCTCTGATTCTGTATCCATGCCTCCGTCTTCGTTCCGCTAGTGAAAGCCGATCGTGTGGTCGTGGCGGTCGAGAGGGCGTGTCGCGAGGGGGCTCGCGATGAGGTGCGAACTGAAGCGCGCAAGCAACTCGACGCCAACGATTGCGCTCGGGTGAACGATTGAACCCTCATCTTGCAAGTGATTGACAAGAATTGAGGGGAAATGAAATGGAAATGAAGGAACGACAATGCAGTCTGCTTGGGTTGTTCATCAGGAAAAAAGCGCATGGGTCCGTCCTCGGGGGTCCGCACGACGCTTGCCTTGTCGTCACGTGCGACGTGATATTTTCTGACATGCATCGGACCCTAAATGGAGCACCCATCAGTACATTAAAGAGACATCCACGGCTCTATCATGGATAAAGTCTGACTGTATTTTTAGAAACATTTACTCTCAATATAAAGTGTAGAATACAGATTCAGAAGCAGGATCAATCTACAATATGAATATAAAGGAGTTAAAAGGGCTACCTAACTATACAATCAATTTCTTGTCAAGCAAGCTACGAGAACACACCCAATATGCCTGTTGAGATGGGATAGACAACACATGAACGAAGGGATCATCCTTTCCAATACAATAAAGAAGTATAACAAGATGTGGACAAAGAACAATCTCCCCAATAACACCTCGCCATGGATATAATCCCATAGATAAAATTTCGCTCCGTAGAATGCTAAGGTTTAAAAATGTGGGAGGGATGCGCCATAAGAAATAAAGATGAAGTAGCGTAGGATAAGATCGCATGCCCAGGTGTCGAATGAATTTAGTGGAAGATAAAGCTACTTCCAATGCTTGAAATTTTCAGTCTATAGCTCTTCGTCAACTTGTTTTGCAGCCTCAGTTTCCTTGGTTTCCTGCTCCTCAATGGCCACCGCTTTTTCTGTAGACTCAGGGAGCTCGATCGTCGTAGACTCTTTCGCAATTTCAGGCTCCTCAACTGGAGTTGGGTCATCAGCAGGTGCTTGCGCAGGCTCGGCCGGGGTTGCTTCAACAGCAGGTGCTTCCGTAGGCACAACTACAGAGTCCTTCACCGGATCAGCAGTTGGGGCAACTTCGACCTCGGGCTCAGGCTCGGCTACAGATTCAGGTGCGGTTGCGCCAGCTTCAGTATCGACCTCTTTGCTGCTGGTTACATCGGCTTCAACATCAACGCTCTCCACATTGTTGGTTTCGCTGACCTCAGCAGCGATAGGCTCGGTTGCAGCATCCTCAACTGGAGAAACGGATTCCTCAGCTACAACCGGGTCCGCGGGAGCAGATGATTCCTCGGGGGTAACAGATTCTGCTGGAGCGGGCGTCTCCTCATTTGCAACAGTGTCTGCTGGAGCGGGCGTCTCCTCATTCGCAATAGATTCAGCTGGAGCAGGCGTTTCTTCACTTGCAGCAGGCTCGACTGGAGCAGAGATTTCTTCTGCTGTAGCGGGTTCAGCTGGCGCAGGCGTTTCCTCCGGTTGCTTCTCCTCCGAATGGCCATTTGTAACTGCGTCTTTAGTCTTAGCAGCAATATGTTCCACCTTCTTCTTGCCTTTTGTGATGACACTCTCATGTGCCTTGGGTTTAACGGGGGCTTTGGAAGCGGGCTTCCGTGGGGGAGATGCCACCTTGTCCTTCTCATTTGTTTTACTGGCGCTGGCGGTCGTTGGCCGCATCATTCGGGCCAGAAAGCCCTCATCTGCGGCTCCCTTGGTGGAGGCGCGGGACTCTGGCCGCTTGGACGTAGTGGCTGGTGCCAATGATGCGCGGGAGGGCTGTTTCCGCGCAGGGGGTGCAGCGGGTTTCGGCGTTGGTCGCGACGCGGTTGACGGCTTGCGAGTAATTTTCTGAGCAGCGGCCTCATCGCCAGTTTTGGCGGCTGAAGATGCTGTAGGAGCTGTCAAATGAGATGGGAGTCGTACTGGACGCGTAGGCGACCTCGGTTTGGGTTTCTTGAAGCCTCCAGGAGAGGTAGTGGCAGTTTCTTTGGAAGCTGAAGCAGAGCTTGCTGGCTTCGCAGGAACTGATTTCTTAGTCTCAGTCACCGGCGGTTTAGCTTTGGCGGCAGCGCTTGCTGTAGTTCCCGCAGTGGCAGTAGATGGCTTGAGGGAGCTCTGGGTAGTCCTGGGAGGGACTGCGGTTTTGACCGGCTCTTTCGCCTTGGAGATCGCTCTTGTAGGCGCGGGGGACCTCGCGGTCGATGCAGAGGACGCAGGCTTTGGAGTCGTTGTAGGCGTCTTCGGGATCCTGGCGGCTCCAGGAGATTTCGGTAGAGGACTTTTCGAAGGGGCAGACTTGCTGGCAGCAGCTTTGGCTGTCGATATGGCAGCAGGTTTCTTTCCAGCAGGCTGGGCAGAGCTAGCGCGTGCACCATTTGTCTTTGGCTTAGCAGCGGTGCTGGTCTTGGGTGTAGCAAGCGCCGACGCGGGTTTCAAGGACTCAGCTGGAGGGGGAAGAGCTTCTCCACCAGCAACCGCAGCTGCGCTTTTAGGATCCCCAGGCTTCAATGAAACTTCGTCCTGAGCCCCAGAAACAGGTTTATCTGGGTTTTCGGCCGGCATGTCTTTGGATTCAGACTCCGGGAAGTCAGATCCCTTCATGATTGCCCCTAGGTTCGTCATATCGTTCGATGCTCCGCGAATTGGCGGTGGGGGTAGAGACGATTCTCCTCCGCGAATTGGCGGCGGGGGTAGAGACGATTCTCGTGTATCAACAGCTTGTTCCGGAACTGCCTCAGTAATAGCGGCGTTCTTCTGTCGCCCCTCCTTCTCTTGGCTCAGGGTCTTCTTGATATCAGCCCGTCCGCCTTCTGCCAGAGTATCGCTTACACTGAAGCTTTCGCGGCGCTGGGCGTTGAGGCTGTTGGCACTGACGCCCTTGGTTGTGCCCAGGTCCTTCGCAACACTGCCGCTCGATTCGACAGACACAAAGGATGCTCTGACTTTGGATGTTGGACGACTGTTGCCTTCGGTGGCACTGCCTGCTGGCGAACGACCGCGGGGTTCAGGAGAGGCAGAAGAGGCGCCCTGGTTCTCGAACATAGCCCGGAGGTTGCGGACGCCGCTATTTCCGCTCATGGCTGCGACAAGACGAACGGTCTTAGTGTGTGCAATCTGTGATGTTCTGTGGTGTGGTGCGGTGCGATTGATGGATGGGGTGGATGTGAAAGGACAAGGTACATGTAACGTGGGAAAGTGCTGTACTGGGGAAATTGTTGACCAGGATCAGCTCACACGCCTCGCTGGCGACACTCTTGTTTCAAGCGGGCCAATGCTGCCGTCTCAGGGCTAATAAAGGGTGTATGCACTCACAACAACTGCAATTTCGATGCAATGACCTTCAATGCTCGCCTTCTGGGCTCCGATGCCGCGAGGGAAGAGAGACGGTGTGTCTCCTGGACGACGCTCCAGCGCACCTAAACAAAGCCCAAGCCTAATCGGTACGTGCAAACATACATGTACATGTACATTAGCACACCGGCGAAGACGTCACCACGCGCAATTGCCTGTTCAAACAAGCAAAAATTACACGTCACTTTAAAAAAAAATTGTAGAGTTGTTTGCTACTTTTATATGTGATATCACAGTTTTTATATGCCTATGTAAGGTTCCCAACCTTATGTACTATTGCGTGTCATCAGTGGAACAGCAACAGCTGTTCAGCCAATCATAGCGTGCGCTGTCTTTAATTTCACCCAACTAACCAATCAGATGTGAATCATTCTCGTTATATCCAGGAAGGATAAACCAAGTGTCAAATTCAATAAAACGTACAGGGTATACATCCGTATGCATTTTGTTTCTGCAAGGTTTGTGGAGTGATGCGTATTCGCAATCATTGTGCACTCTATTTAACGTTATACTATTCTTATCCAGACTGAGAACAACATACATAATAATGGCATTGTGTGCATAAGACATATTGATGGTGTATTCAAGACAGGGGCCATGGTGTATATTCAGGAACGGACCTCACGTGGACTGCAGAATTAATTAATCGTGTCATGATTGGGGTATTCTTCTATAGAAAATGATTCCAGGTGCGCCATTCCAACCCCGATTACCCCAAACAGATAAAGAGGCAAACCCAGAACTAATCCGTCCAAACCAGAAATCTACTGAGAACGTCAAATTGGACATAGGAAATGGGCCTTCAGGAGGCCGCAGGGTAAATTTAGCCGTGCATAAGTGCGAAAAGGGTAGAAGATTACGCCCAATATCCCAATACAGACATCAAACCTAGTTGGAGTCAGTGAAGAGTCACAAGCTGGATCAAAAGTATACGTACCGGCACCCAAGCACATGAGGCCAAATGCACTCAGCAATCTACCCACAGGGCCCTTCTGCATGTATGGCGAGAACATGAACTCGTGCGCCATGAGCTCTACTAGTCCGGTATAGATCAATATACCAGCACTTATCGAGTCAAAAATGCCGTTCACCACCAATGTCGTGGCCGAGCCTGGAGGGTAGCTGTTACGCACACCGAGACCAATAGCGATAGCGATAGGAGTCGACAAGCCATAGCCCAACCCGAGGAAGTAAGGGGTCCATCTTTTAGATTTGGGCCAAGGAACAGTGGCCAGTCGGGCACCAAGACCGAGACCTTCGAATGTCTGGTGGAAGACGAGAACAATATAGAGGGTGATGAACTCCTCGCCAGCCACAGCTAGAGTCAGTCCTATGAAAATAGAGTGGAATATTACGCCAAACTCCAGAATAAAGATGGCAGTCATCTGTGCGGCGTATGTCTCTGGAATGTGTCCACGTTCGGCCCAGTCCGATTCCACATCCGAATTGTCTTGATGATCGCGGGAATGTCCAAGGTGATCGTCTCCACGAGCGTGGTGTTGACTATGCGAATCTTCGTTGACTGTATCCTTTCCGTGGCCGTTTTCAAGAGTGTGTGCCTCAGACATGTTTTGTGATGAAACGGTGCCGTGGGCATGTCCAGCGTGTGCGTCTTCACCACCAAGATTGCCGTAACGCATCGTCATGAGCTCGATAAAGAACATGAGGAAAATAGTCATGAGGGAAATCGCCTCCGGCCACGGGTAGATTGTAATGGGCCCGGTCAAGCAGGGATTCGTGAGGTTCTCGTTCGCAGGAGCCAGAAGATGGATAAAAGCTGTGGCGATGATGACGCCAGAACCAAAGTATTTGGCAATGAAGAAGGCCCATTCCGGGACTCCGATGTTCTTGTTGCGCCGCGCGAAGACGGGGAAGACAGCGCCAAGGGTTGATCCCACGAGTATCACAAAGATAGCGGACACTCGAAGGCCCATCCGGCCATCGTATTCATTCGCCGAGACACAGTGGCCCGGCGTTGGCTCTTCTTCAACGGCTTCTTCCGCCTGGCGCACAACAAAACGCACTAGATCTTCCGAAAGTGACATTTTCTTTCAGTGTAGAACTACTCGTAAATTAGCACACATACTGGTATGTCGCGACAAGACTTCGGTATAGTAGATGAAGATAAGGTGATACGTACAAGAAGATGCTTCTTGAGATGAAGTTTGAATGGAATTTGCACCGGCAATGTTCGTTCTTCGAGTCGTGGTACCGAGATGCACGTGAGACCCGTGTTTCGCTTTTTCTTCACGGGACAGGTAGGTGTGATGTGGGTTATGCCGCAGGGAGAGTGGAAGTAGGGAAGATGGTGGAGAATAACTCAGGAGGGGCGGCGCCGGGCAGCTACGTGATGAGGTAGCTGGTTGAGATAATTATTGATTTTTGAAGAGGAGTCAAGGGCTATAAGACTAGTAGAGAGCTTCCGCCGATGATTGTGGAATGGCGTAAACACGTCTCCGAGCAGATGGTACAGGCAATACTAAGATGCTAAGCAAGAGAAGACTTCTTGGGTGCCATGCTTGGTGTCTATAAGGGTCGCGGTCAGTGGAAAATTCGGAAGCTTGTTACTAGGAGGAAGCCAGTAGTTGGACATCGAGGTACTCACCACCCACACTAGAACTGTGGAGCGCAGCCACTGAGGTGCGCACTTCGGCGTAATCACTAACAGGATTTGCAAATGAGTCCATTTTGATAGATAAATGCAGACAAATGTACTTCGGTGATACTAAATACATACATATAGGCACAAGCGCGTAGGAGAGTGGGTGCAACAAAAGGTAGTCGGTTAGGTACATGTAGTCCATGTACACTAGGCACACGTGCTACAAAAAACCACAGGCGCCTGGGTAAGTAGTGTGGAGGCGCTACAGACGGCCCAGTACAGATTTTCATTGTCCAATAAAGCGTCATCCCATAGATGATAGTTTTACTGTGTCGTAAGACAGAAAGATCCGAGAAGACTGCGGATGTTAGCATTGTGCTTCTTTGTTGCAGGCCGTGGCCGACAGATGGCACCTTGCTTGTACGAGATTTGGCGTGCTACACTACTTACCTAGACTAGAATAGGTGAGGCTGTTGACGACTCTAGGACATTGAACGCCAACGTCCACTTCCCTACGTGCATGTATTAGCCATTTCGTCCAAGATTTTCCATTAGAATATGGCCCAGTTTGCCAATTTCCAATAGCCCCACGGTGCTCATCTGTTACGGTGATCGGAGATTGAGTTGCGCAACATGGTTCTCACCTCCCGCAGATGTCGAGACCCATGCCTACATGTACCCCGTTTGGTGTCCTTATACCGAGATTCTCCTTTTTGCTTTTCCCTTTAATCAAACGGCGTTCATGCATATTGTCTTTCTGGACTTGTGGAAGTAGTGTTCGTAAAATGCCAGTTGCATATGTATTGAATCCATATATAGTCGACAGTGACTGACAAACATCATATGCCCGACACTTGTTGGGGTCATGGGCTGCGATCTAGGTACACGGCTTATTCGGTGTACCTTTGCCAGGTGTCTTTGCGACGAATTAGGAGAGAAGATTTGAAGCCACAAGACTGGCATACGTAGGCCCGTTGGATTATATAGGGAAGCGGTTAAGGGAGCACGCTGTGACAATGTTGAGATGGGGTGCATGCATAGTTGATGGACGCAGTTACCTAATGCATGCTGCAACACATTACATAGGGAGAGCATCAAGACTCGCAGAGATCAATGTCACGGTCACGGTGTAGGGTGCCGAGGGTGCTTACATACTTACATGATGCGAGTCCAACAAGTCGTCACGCGGCTGAATTGGACGCGCTTCGGTCGAAAGCCCATCAGCCAATCAGCTGCGCGTCCACGATCTGGGGTACATCATCGACGATCGGCGGTGCTGATGCAGATTCGCAAAATACCATGTTTGCTCCGCATCGACATATTCTACAGGACAGGCCGTGTCGTCCACGGCCACCTCTTCGCAGTCGACCTCTTCGCAGTGAAATGGAATGCACGACCTTCAAAACAATCGAAGCTACAACTCAGATGGTCATTCATAACTTACTGTAGCTGGTGTAAACACGGTTATGTAAATGGTACGAAGGTGACAAAGGCTAATAGGAGTGGCGCGGAGGCAAGAGAAATGCGGAGAGCATGTAATTAATGGTGGCTTTGAGGCGGGGTATCCAATCATCTCGACACGCTACGACCAGCACCCGACAAGCTACAAACTGTGACGTACTCGATTGCTCCAAACTTCTGCAGGCAGCAGGACGTTCCAGACAGCTGACGGGTGACGGCTTTCTCATAAGTTCAAGCTCATCTGCTGCCTCCATGCTCCTTTCTTCCATCAACTTACCCTCTTCACCAATCACTCCCCTCCCAATCCATTGATTGTTCACATACACACCCAACCGCCAACATGATCATCGACCAAGCAATCGATATTCTCAAGACCACAAAGGGGCCTCTTCCCCTTCCGACCGCTACACACACAGCCAGCCCTACCGCTCTCCCTACCGTAGTCCCCGATAGACCCGAGTTACAGTTCGTCGGCGATGAGGGCAGTGAGTGGAATCCTCTTTCGTCTCAATGCAATTGAATCAAGAACCCTGCTGACTTCATCCTCGCGAATTAAGAAAAAACTCTATGGGTTGTCTTTGTCCTGATGGTCATTGCCTCGGCCGCCTTCGCTGCCTTGTCATGGCGTGTTCCCGTCAACCGTCGCCTGTACCACGTCATTACCACTCTGATCACCATCATTGCTGCCCTCTCCTACTTTGCCATGGCTACCGGTCACGGTGTCTCGGTCCATACCATCACAATCCGTCACCAGCATGACCACGCCCCGGATACCTTCACCACCATCAAACGTCAGGTCTTCTGGGCTCGTTATGTCGACTGGACCTTGACCACTCCTTTGCTCCTGCTCGATCTCAGCTTGCTTGCTGGTCTCAATGGCGCCCACATTCTCATGGCTGTTGTCGCTGACGTCATTATGATCCTCACGGGTCTCTTTGCTGCTTTCGGTACCGAAAACACTCCTCAGAAGTGGGGATGGTATACCATTGCTTGCATTGCCTACTTGGTCGTCATCTGGCACTTGGCTGTCAACGGCAGAGCTCAGGCCCGAGCCAAGAGCCAAAAAGTTGCTTCCTTCTTCGGCTCAATTGCTGGCTTTACCCTAGTCATCTGGACTGCGTATCCTATGTGAGTGTTCTTTTACCGACCCAGGATTAATTGATACTAACAACCGTAGTATTTGGGGTATCGCTGATGGCTCCCGACACCTATCCGTTGACGGAGAGATCATCGCCTACGCTGTTCTGGACGTTTTGGCCAAACCCGTCTTCGGTACTTGGCTCCTCCTTACCCACGCCAACCTCCCCGAGACCAACATTGACCTTGGAGGCTTCTGGGCTTACGGCCTTGGAGGGGAGGGCTCTGTCCGCCTTGTTGATGATGACGGTGCCTAAATAACACATACAGAATAACAACTCATCTGGGGAACTAAATTGAAAGGAAATACGTGTCCCACGGGCGTATAAAAAGAGCCAAGTATGGGGAGGTAATGAGGGACAGTGATGATAAAGGCTGTGCCTTTTACGTTGTGGCAGCATTGGTACGGATTTCGTTATTGTCCATGATGCATCTTACGGGGTTTATAGTTTCGTTGTCCCTTTCTATGTCAAAAGCGTCGGCTTTGATGATATGTATATTCGAGCCTTCCAGTATTCGTTTAATCCAAATATTGTCTTTCCTTAAAAATACTTATCAGAAGATAAAGATGAGCAGTGACGTGGGGTGACATGTGTTGTATTTTGGTACATGTAATTTCCTGCAGGTGTGAGCCAAAGTATATTCAATGCACACCCTTCCGATGGGTTCGATGTGACCCTGCAGACTCGATCCCTCACGTCGCTCCCCAGCGAAGGACCTTTGATACCTAAGAATTCCACTCAGAGGTCCATTGCCTGTATACTAAAACAAAAAAAAAATGTCAAAAACGCGGTCTATCAGTATTACAATACTGCATGATGGTGTGTGAGGATTGCATACCTCTGTATGTAGGCTTAGTAACGAAGTCAGCCGAGCTACGGGAACACGGTTTATTGAAATTCGATCAACCCTCAAAGTTTAACCAGGGGGAAGTGGGTGGTAGTGGCAATTAGAAGGTACAACTGAGATGGCTGCCTCTTGTTGTTGTCGCTCAGAGGTATAAATCAACAAGCCTTTCCTGCAGGTGCAAACTCTTCTGCTACTTTTTACTTTGTCGCTAACATTATGTGTTAGATACCTTACACGTTTACAGAGGAGCCTTTCTTATTATAATAAATAATCATTGTTGTCGTTTTCTTTTTAAGTCTATCCTTTACACACGCCTACGACCCATCTGCGGTAGTCCTTAGGGCGAAAGGGCCGTCCGAGCCGGCTCATTCCTAAGATGTACCGAATGGCGAGTCGAATATCAGGCATGTCCTTGGTGATGTCGTCTGTCAGATCGCCGTCCATTCTTCTTGTCTTGGTTCTCACTATGATTTTTGGGACGGGTTCTGTATTCTTGGTGACTGTGTGAGTTCTTAATTTCATCATACATCACCCACCAGGTTCATCTCATTCACTGTTCATATACATGAACACATCTGTACGCACCAATCTGCCATCACCGAGTATATTGTTAGTCGATCTTGGATCATCTCGGGAAGGAGATCCATCCACAATAGACAACAATGAGGAGAAAAAGTCAGAGTAATCCACCAACAAAAGTGGGCGGGTCACTTTTATACCCAAAAGAAATGGAGAATCCTCACTTACACAATCCATCATTTTCACAAATAGGGTACTCTCACCCACTAGGAGCAACGCCAGCACCCAGCTAGAGCCCGCGGCAGTCACCGCAACTCCATTCATACCGATACCAACTGCACCATCCTCCTCCTTTCGTCGGCTGCAACCGTCTTCATTCCGGGGCAGGTACAACAGCACCAACTACAACAGCACCAACTTCAACACGACCAGTAACACCACCGCCTCCTACTCAGCACATGCAGCAGTCATGGCAAATCTATCCACCCCAACCACAACACCATCCCCCTCCCTTGAAACGCAATTGTCGCAATCCTCCTGCTTCATCCCGATGCTCAGCCTCCCCGGTGCCGTACAAGACTGTACCTTCTACCAAACCTCATACACGCAGACGGTATTGACGGAATGTGGTGGGTGTGAATTGTTCACCAAGAGATTTGGTCACGGGGTCGTAAGTCTGTCCCATTTTCCCAGATTTGAATAAAAGGAGAGGCTTTGCTAAAGAGGTGATGTTGACGCGTGGGAAACAGCCGTGCACGAAAATCACCACGGAGACCACTGGGACCGCGACCACGACTGTGACGGCGTGCGAGGGTAGTATGACGGCGCTGACTGCGCGGGCGGTGGGGAGTCCTGGGCTAGCGGGTTGAACGGATGAGGTGATATCATGGATGGGGGCCGTGGGTTTGTGTGTGTGTCTTTGGTATGTTCACATGGGGGGGAAGATGAAGGATTGGGGCCATGGATAGTTACATACTATCCATTAGGTAATGTATAATGAAAGCATGGCTAACTGTACCAACACATACAGTTTTTTTTTCACTCTTTTTTTTTCCGACATTGTATTATTCCTTTTGTCATTCTACAACTCCTTCCTAGGATACAATAAATTCAACGTTTAGTAACATAACACGATGCTACCATCCCAAGGGAATCATATCGTTAACGCTTACATCCGACTTTTTTTTCTTGGATGCGAGATGCCGGCATGGTGGACAGGTGCATTGGAGATGGCCCCGGGTGGGTGCACGTTACAGACGGGGGGATGCGTGACACGACCAGTTGGTCGGCTCTTCTCTCGAGGTTTCCAGGTCCCGTGGACTGTGTGTGTTTGAGTGTTCTATTATTGGCGCGGCATGATTAAAGGGTCCTTCTGGAACGAAACAAGGGACTTTGGAATCCTCTTGGCTGGTCAAGAGAGTAACGTGTGCGAGAAGGGCATGCGGGTTAGTGTGTAAGAAGAGAGTTGATGGCATTGCATGTCAGACAGGATCAAAGCGCGCGCGCGTGTGGGACGACGTCATGCCTCAAGACCGGACGGGAGAGACGATTATCAAGTTAGAGACAAAGGTAGGTAAACAGCAGACATGGTATGGTATGACGGTCAGCGTCTGCTCACGCCTCATTACCTTTTGCAAGTGTCATACGACGACTTCAAAAAGGTTCCACGAGCGGTGGTTGGATCACGGCCATGGTGTATGTTTTCTTTTTGTTGCGGCTGGTCTGGTCTGGTTGCTGTGGTTCAGCGTGGATCAATGCATGTGCATGGTGAGGTGAGTGTGGTCGGTCAGCCGGGGCAGGGATCCGCAAGGCAAAAGCAGGGCGGGGCGGGGTAGGGGGAGGTACCTCCACAAGCAACCAGGCAAGCAAGCAAGCAACCCCCCAGCTCTTGTTTAGCCTTCCGGATGGATGCGCAGCCCCCTCTCATCTAAATACCACCACAGTCCAGTCCAGTCCGTAAGTACAAAGGTACCTGCTTCAAGTACCTACATATACCTGCCGACCCATCCAGCAACCAAGCTACTCACTCATACACACACACACACACACACCACAGCTTCAACAAACACTCAAGCTCTTCTACTAGGACCCTCAATTCTTTCCCGCTTTCAGCCTTCAAGACGTATTCCCTCGAAGCTCACCACCACACCATGGCCGAAGCCGCCGCCCTGAATGTCGACAAGACGCCCATTTCGCCCGTTCGCGAGGGCCTGGATCGCCGCAACAGCTTGGAGAAGCATTTGCAGCACCGCCCCGATGTACAGGACTTAAAGAATAGGCACATCCTCCTGGATACCAGCACAGCTCCGTACGCGTCTCCATTCCTTGTTTCCGGAACTCATCAACACCCCCACAACATAATTCCAACATGTTTGTATAACCAGGCTAACCACCTCCACAGAGCTCTGCAGGCCAAAGCCCTCGAACTGGAGCGGCAACGCGCCACAGACAACCTCAAGAAGGGCCTCGCCCAGCGCCCGGACCGTGATAGTCTGATCGAGCGAAACATCCTCCCCGACTCGACCGCCGCTCCAGCCCTGCAGGGCCACCAGAAGGAGCTCGAGAAACACATGCGTGCCGATAGCTTGGAGAAGGGCCTGCAGCACCGTCCATCCCCCGAAGAGCTCGTCAAGAAGGGTATCTTGGATGAGGATGAGAACCCGCTCAAAGAGACGTAGATGCATAGGAGTGAAACGGATGTGACAAGGCATGAGCAGAGGATGAATGGAATTTGATACGTCAATCAATGTGACTTTCTCACGCAGAAGAAGAAACATGGCATTATGACATATACGGTTATTGCGGCGTCAATGAGGATTCGGTTTTGCAACCTTTGGGAAACACGTTAGTGTTAGCGATGAATGAACAACTCTTATGGCTCAAGAAGCCAACATTCAACAGCACAATATTCTTCGTCTTACGCTGTCACGTGTGGTATGCATCTCTATGCTTCAAGAAGTCTGAATATGACTATGTCTACCTATATACGGTTGGTTGAAACCAGGCTTTTCGCTACGACGTTAACAAATTCAATCCCATCGACCGTCAATCTTGCTCTGGATCCATTTCGGAATAACAGGTTTCTTCTCGTACCCAGCCTTCCACTGATCCTTCCATCCCTCCACGCTCGCAGGGAGAGCGTATACAGCCGTCACGAACCAAGTGGTACTGCCGGCTTTCAAGTCCTTGTGCAACGTCGGCAACACGGTCCTGTTCTCCACGAGATTTGAGTTTGCATCTGACAGCAGGATACTGCCCGGCCTCTCTTGCTGCGCCAGTTCCGTAATACCCACAGCACCGTTTCTAGCTGCTGCAAAAGCGCTCGTGGAGTCGGCTTTTCCACCCTCAGACAGAGACTCATCGAGTCCAGCCAGGGCTCTGCCGTCGGATTCTCGGCATCCGTATACAGCCCAGGCACCTTCCGCCGACATGATATCACGACCAGTCCGGATGCGGTGGACGCGAAGATGCCAGTTTGGCGTGTCCTCGGCGGGAGGGATCAAATACGTGAGCACATCGACGTCGTGCCAGGGCTTCATGCTCGATACCAGGACAGGAACGCCATCGTGGTTTTCGATTTCCGAGTCGCCATTGTGAGCGCGTCTCATCTTCCACAACTCACCGCCGTCGTCTGAGAGTGCCAGCGAGGACTCCGGAACGAATTGCTCCAAGGTATAGTAACCCGTCGACACCGAGTATGCAAACGCCGCACTGTACACAAACTTGCCGTACTTGGCCTGCTGGTTCTTGAGCGCATAGTGGCATTCCTGACCGCTCGAGAGCAAGAACGTATGCCCACCACTTCGAACGACAATCTGTCTGGGATGAGTTAAAGGCCTACAGACCCTCTCGTTCGCAAACGGGTGCGGCTCTTCCTTCGCAGACCAGAAAGGATGGCTCTCGGGCATAGCCAGCGGCGCAAACGCAAGCATGCACCAGTACGGCGACCCAGGAGAATTGTAGTTCTCCGCCAGGTACGTATTCGGGTACGAATACCCAATACTCAGCATACCGTTCGACTGAAAGATATCCTGCTGCTTCGTCCACCACCTCAAATTCCGCAACCAAATCCCCTTGACAACCCCCCACGTCAAGGGCGCGGGCAGCTCGACGTCGGCAAACACCACACTCCCCCAAAACGCCACCATGGCCCACCGATACGTCAACGACCTCCCAAACGTAATCGCCCTCCCCTCGGGATCGAAAAAATGCACAAAATCCAACGCGTACATCCTCGCCCTCGCCTTATACTCGTCGGCCTGCTCCGGATCCCGATCCGCCGCCAACCTGGCATACAGCAACTGCAGATACTGAATCGCGAAGCTCCCCGAATAATAATCCATCTGCCGGTACCCCTCGGGCCCATCATTCGACCACCCATGCCCCCTATAAAACGTATTCAACTGCTTGATATCCGCCTTGAGCACGTCCTCGTTCCACGCCGCGCCGTTGTTGGCCAACCCGAGGTTCGCAAACACGCGGAACCACAGCCAATTGGTGTTGGGCATGTCTTTATCGTTCATGCTCCCCAACCACGTCTCGACATTCTTCTTCTGCTCGCCGCTCAGCGCATCCCAGAACTCGCTCCGCGCGATCGCGAGCGTGTACCCGATCGGACACGCTTCCACCATGCGTTGGTCCGTGTCTTCCATGTACCCCCAGAACTCGTCGTGCGAAGGGTCGGTGCCTGCGATGAGTCCCGCCACGAAGCGTGAGGTTCCTGTGTACGTGGAGCCCCCCGCGAGAAGGGGCGCGAGGCCCCATAGTGGTCGCGCGTACCCTTCGATTTGCGCCGCCGTTTCGTCGAACCGCGTGCCGGTGCTGCCGACTTTGATGAGGGATGCGTTGGGGGAGGCGCCGGTGAGGAGTGGGTCGAGGAGTGTGGTTACGGCGGTTACGACGTCGGAGCGCGTGAGGAAGGGGTTGGTGTGGAAGGGGTGGAGGGGGTGCGAGCGGTTGAGGGTTGCGGGTTTGGGGGACATTTTGTTTTTGGTTTTGTTTTTTGGATAGGTTTTTTTGTTTTCTCCCTTGTTCCTTCTTTTTTTTTCCCTCTTCTTCTTCTTCTCTCTTTCGGTTGGGTTGATGGGTTCTGTTCGTTTTATGTCCTCTCTTCTTCTTCTTCTTCTTCTGTTCGTTTTATGTCCTCTCTTCTTCTTCTTCTTCTTCTTCTTCTGTTTTCCCCTTCAATAAAGCTCCAAGGAACAAGAATTCTTCCTTCTCTGTCTCTTCTCTTCTTCTCCCTCTCTTTCAATATAATATCCCCTTCTTCCTTTCACAAACAAAACACAACAGGAGTGCACACACACACACACTCGTTCGTTCGTCCGATCAATCAAGAAAAAACAAGATCACACAGATCAATACCAACCGATCGACCAAATATAAATACCCAACTTAAAGTATATATACGAAGCAAGCAAGCAAGCAAGCAAGCAACGTTTTCATCCAAAAACCAAAAATAAACAAAAAAGACGGAGGAGGATCCTCCCTTGTCTAAATAAGTAAATAAATAAGAAAAAAGCGTTGGGATTTGAACACACAAAAACACCTTGCTCCAAGGATAAAAAACCCCACCTCCAAACCAACTTAAGTCCCCCCTCCCCCCCCACATTTGCGTTGTCTAACATACATACCTTGCCCCTTACCCCGGCCCCCCCCCCACACGGTTATTAGCTAGGTAGGTAGGTGGTAAGGGTAGGGTATAAGAGGACGAGATAAGCATCAATAGCTGTCTGTGTGTGGAGGAGAATACGTTACCGCGCACGCGCGCGGTAACTAGTTTAAATATCGTAAAAAAAGACACGAGGAAAGATAAAAAAACAGAAAAGGAGTAAGGACCCCACATACCCCGAAATAACGGCAAATGCATACATGCCCGCGTATGTATGTACACTTTTACTTTACTTTACTTTACTTGACTTGGGAGGGGAGGGGGGAATAACCTATCGAATGATCAATGTCAAGGAAACATAGCAAACGTCAATTTTTGTTCCCTCCCCGTTTGATACATATGCTATCTAGGCTATTGTTTTATTGGGATCGATTGATGGGCTGGCTATTTTGCCAACCGAACGAACGAACGAACTGTGAAAAAGACGAGCAGGGGGGGATTTGGAATTGGAAATTTGGAGAAAGGATTCGAATTCGTATCGATCGTCGTTTCTTTCCCCACACACACACACAAAACATCCATCCATCCATCCCGCCTTTCCCGTTTGTTGCTTCCCCTCACACACGCACGCCATCAAACGCCGAACTAACCGACCGAACCGACGCCGCAACGCAAACATAGTTCCTTGTCCTTGTCCTTCCTTCGAGCGGATAAAATGGATATGTTAAATCCCTACGTTTTTTTTTTTTGAATTGCCGTCGGCAACATTCTAAGTTAGTTAGACTAGCTACTGGGGGTTGGCGCGTCGGACGACGACAGGTCGGGAGGTTCAGCTTAACTGTAATTTTCTACAAATGAGAAGTTGGGGCTCTCTCCTCCATTGAATACAATTAGTTAATTAGTAGTTAGACACTACCTACCCGAAACGTCGCCATCCGGCGCGCCAACCCCCAGTAGTTCTACCCCAGGTTAAGTTACTAGGTAACATTAGTTACCACTTCATGATGGTTTTTTTCTGGTTTCTTCGACTTAATGTACCCCCGGAAACACACACACACACACACACACAGGAACGGAACAACGACGGTCCCCATTACCCAACATCTGCTGACACTGTCATCACCACGTGCGCAACGCACGCACGTTGTCTGTCATGTCTGTCATCCTTTTAAGCTCTCTCGTCCAATTACACATCAAGTTTTTAACGAAAACAAAAAAAAGAGGAAATTACCTACCGAAGTAGGTAGTACGTAGTTACTTAGGTACCACTTTTTTTTTTGCCCTCGGTCAGTCGGTTCCATAAGCATCAAGGGACACCCCCCTTCCGCGAATCCCCAAATTCCACAACTGGGCAAAAATCACACACACCCCAACCCAACCCTCCCTTGGCAAAATCGGGGGCCCCCAAGGCGCCTAAATCAAGGGGAAATAATTTCCCGCAAATCACCACGCGCGCGCGCGAGAGAGAGGTCGAGTTGCCCAGGGTGCTGGGATTCTGGAAGGCGCGCGCGCACGCTGGCGGCGTTGTGCTTATTTGATGGAAAGGTGGTCTGGGGGGCAAGAAGACGGTGTGGAGTTGGTCTGGGGAAGTGGAGGAAGAGGAATGGCTGGGTTGGTTTGGTGGTGCTAGAGAAAGGGTTTCGGTTGGGGAGGGCGGAGGGGAGAACGGTGACCCCGGATTTTTTTAAAGGGTGTTCACCACCCTCGTTGTAAGGGCATGATTAGACTTGCTTATTCAATGGTGTCGAGGGGGATTGCGGCGTCGTGACTGGAGGAAACAGTCTGCGAGACATGGAAGAAATGCGCGGCCCATGTGCTTGGGTGAGAAGCACATCATGTACCGTTGTGTATGTATGTGTGTATGCGTGTGTGTGCGTGTGTGTGTGGACATGGGAGGGGGTGGTTCTCTTTTGCCTGGGGAAGGATGCGTGGTCCAGCCGTTGGCGTGTGCGATCCCGTCCCCCCATCTCATTCCCCATTACCCCGGAGCTTGGACCCGTAGTGATTTATCCCCTCCGTCGCTAACATCTGCCGTACACGGACCACCTCAGTTTGGCCAATAGGAAGTTGATAGCTCTGAAACACCAAATCTAGCCATAATGACTATCGTGATGCAGCTGTGTAGAATTTAGCAGTAATTACTATACAAAATCTATCCTAATTTATCTGCAATGTCGCCAAAACGTGCCGCTGAGGTCAGCAATGATCCTGACTTCGTGAAACCCACCCGTTATTCGAAGAAAAGGGGGCAAATCCCTGACCTACCGCGATTTCCGCCACCCGAATGGGAACCCCTTACTATTAGCAACCCACGTACTCGCGGAGAGCCTCGATT
>KZ805515.1:0-47251 GCA_003073855.1 Periconia macrospinosa
GGGGGGAGAAGCAGAAGAAGGAGAAGAAGAACGATCCCTCCCTACACACACACATAGACACACACACATAGACATATTAGAACAAGATCAAGAACAAGAACAAGATAGGATGGAGGATGGGGGGAATTCGCTTTACCATAAACCGATTTTTTAAAAAAAAAGACCGGGGGACGGCCGGGCGTGGAAAACATTTTCAGAAGAAAAAAAAGTACAGTACAAAGACCTTTAATAGTTTTTTAGTAGTTATACAGTACCAAAAAAAACTAGAAAACCCCCCCTTTCTTTCTCCCATCCCTCCCATCCCTCCCTCCTTCCTTCCTTCCTTCTTTCTTTCCATCAATTCACAAATCGTTTCATGATTTCATCATCATGGTGTGGTTTTGAGAGAAGCTTTTTTTTGAGGAGAAAAAAAAGAAGAAGAAAAGAAGAGAGAAGAAAAGAAAAAGAGATCAGGTAGGGCCAAGAAAGGAAGTTCCCCCCCCCTCTCTGTCTCTGTCTTTCTTTCACACACATACACATGTTCCCAATTGAATTCCTTTGCCCTTGAATCCCGTTCCCATCCGTCCTTTCCTTTCCTCTCCTTTTCGTTTTTCTTTCATGTCAAATCTTGTCTTTCTTCCCTAAATTTTTGCCTTCATTGAGACGAAAATCCTCGTAGGGTGCGACGGAGGGGAAAAAAGGAAGTCCTCCTTAATACATGTTGGGAGGGGGGAGAGGCCCCGGACGACCTTGTTGTTGCCTCGGTCCAGGTCCGCCAGCACCGCCAAACTGCTGCTCAAACATCATCCGCGGGTCATCGCCTCGCATCTGCATCGGTGGAGGTGGACCGTACCCGGGCGGAGGGAAGTATCCTTGCATCGGGGGAGGAGGTCCTTGCATGCCATTGCCACCTGCGCCTCCTGGCCCGCCGGGGAATCCGCCGCCGCCTCGCATGCTACCCGGTGGCGGTGGGAATCCTGGTGGGTGGCCGAGCGGCGTGTTACCAGCTGAGAAGCTGGGTAAGGGCCCCATCTGTTGTTGCTGCTGCTGCGGTCCTCCGAGTCCGGGGGGCTGTCTCATACCAAATCCGGGGGGAGGGGCGATATTGGGACGATCTTGAGGGGTTGGTGGCATGCCAGGTTGGCGGCCACCGCCCATGTAGGGCATCTCGGGGTGAGGTTGCGATGGGATGCCCATATTGGTCATCTGGCGTGGGATCTCACCGGCCGTGTTACGACGCTGAAGTCCTGCAATTGCGGGGTCTTCTTGTCCTGGAAACCCCATGGGCATGCCACGATTCTTATTCCGCATAGCCTCCTGCTGCTGGAACTCTCGAATTTGGTGTTGGCGAAGCTCAGCCTCGCGGCGCATGATCTCGTTCTCGAGCATGCGATGATCCTCCATGAAGCCAGGCGGAGGTCCGCCGCGTCCTTTAGGTTGACCTTGAGGTCGCTGTCCAGGCTGATCAAAGAAGGGTAGATTCTGGTTCTCCATGGGTTGACGGGGCAAGTTTTGGTGCTGCATCTGCGGGGGCGTGTTTCGCGGCTGCTGCATCAACGTCAGTAGGAATTCTTTCGATTCCCGCTCACGATTAGCGTCATCTCGTGGGCGATTGTTCAAGATCGCTGCGAGGTTGGGGTCCTGCATGTTATGGTTCCTCGACGGCGGTTGTTGCAATGCATAATCATCGCCGGGGTATTTGGGTTCTGCCCTAGGAGCTCTAAATAGCTCGTTAAGTGCGTTGTCAGGTGACATACTGCTCATCCTGGCCTGCTGCGAAGGCCTGCTATCTGGGCCTGCAGGTCTCTGGGCCAAGATGTTCTCCAACATCGCTTGCTGTTCGTTTGTTCGTGGAGGTTGCTGGGGGGGAGGAGGCCTAGGCTTTTGAGCATCTTGAGGGGGAGGGGAGTAATGCGGGAAATCTAGCGGAACACCGCCCTGCCGAGTATCGTTCATTTGCTGGGGGGTTGCTGGAGATGCTGCGGGAGGGGCACCGAGGTTGTGAGTCCCAAGCATCTGCAGGATTCGGTTGAATCCCTCTCGATCTGCGGTGGCATCTGAAGCTGGAGCTGGCGAGGCTGGCGTTGCCGAGGGGATGGATAAAGGTACGGCTGGTTCTTCTGGCTTTGCGAACATGGTCATGAACCTGGATTTTTTGTCTGGCTTTGCTTTGGGGGGAGCAGGCTCTGACGAAAGCAACTCCACCGGCTTTTCCTTCGCCCAGGTGCCAAACATGTTGCCCAGATTTGCTTCCAGGGTGGGAGTGTTGACGGCCATTTTCAATGTAGATTTCTCCATCACGGTCACAGGTATGTCCTCCATAGCCGGCGCTCCATCTGGGGGCAGTTCCTCGGCCTCCTCCACTGGGGCCTTATTACCCTTGTTAGCTCGACTCTGTTCCAGCCAGCGCTGGAAGTCTTCTTGAGTATGCTGTTTCGCCTCCTTCTTCTCCGTGGGGGTATCCATCCACTCGGGGTCTTCTTCCTTTGGAGGGCCACCTCGAGTCCATTCGCGATCTTTCTCGCGCTCCCGGTTGCGCTCCCTATCGCGCCAACCTCCTTGGCCAGCGGCGCCGAAACGGGTGCCCTCGCCCTCTTTGGTATTTTCGTCTCGACGTCCCCAGCGAGTGTTGCCAGGCCGTCTTGCAGAGCCGTCTCCATTGTCCGCATCGCGATCGCCATTACGACCAAATCCCCGATCAAAATCTTCCTGGCCCAAGCTCTTGCGTCCCTTCATGCCCGTCCAACTCTCGCCATCCTCCCGCACGCCTCGTCGGCCGTTGAGGTGGCCCTTCTCCCGGGTGCGGTCTCCGTCGCGGTCTCGCCATCGCTCAGCGCGGTCGGCTTTCGGGAAGCGATCGCCTAGATGCTCCCCATCTGTCGAGGTGATGGCAGTAGTAGACTCCTTGTGCTTGTGGGCACGGGTGGCTGAAGCGAAATTGAATTTGGGAGGGCCGAGTACCGTTTCTTCGCCGGGCTCTAGAACCAACATATTAATAACGACTACCACATTTCGTTGCCGGGAGAAACTTACGCATGCTCTGTCGCCTAGCGAATTGGCCCATTGGATTGTTGAGCGCTTCGGCAGCGGCATCGCCCCGAAGTGGTCGTGCGCGGCGGGCAGCTCCACCCGCAACATTATTGTTGTTGTTGTTGGTGTTGTGTTCGTGGTCGACAGGCTGTTCCGCCCACTGGGCAATTGACGGCAAATTATCTGGCTTCTTGACTAACGGAGATTCTCGCAGATGCTGCAGCTGTTCTATGGTGTACGTTGGACCCGCCATCTTCACCGTTATTGAGAGGTGGATGGGGGAGACGGTGTGGAGTGACGGGGATGAGTTCGAGATGCTATGCCGACTTGAGAAGATGTAGCGGTGATTGTTGTTGAGGCGGGCGTGGGAGAGGTAGGTGTGTGTTTTGTAGGCGAGGGAGGACCAGGACCACGGGCAGCGGCGGCGGCAAGGCTGCCCCGCAAGGCCGTTATATGGCGCGAAGCGTGCAATTTGATAATGGTCTACCTCGAAAAGAAATTCTTTACAGGCGCACGTCGACTATGGACCGGTGGTAATACAAGGCAATGTATGAATGCGGGATGGGATGAATGCGAGTAGAAATAAAGTCGAGTATGGTCGCCGGGTGGGCAAGAGACTCTAGACTTTATCAGCGAGGATCAAGGTATGGAGTGGCGTACGGCAAGTGGTTGAAGGCGGAAAATAAATAGAGGGTGTTGTCGTGAAGGTGGGAGGGGTCGAGAGAGGAAGAAACGCACTCGGGACTTGAGAGCACCCTTGCGGGCAGCAGTCAGTGGAAAGCGGAGAAGCCCTGGCACGCTTGGGGAAAATATAGTGCAAAGCAGTGGGGGATACGGTGGTGCGCGTCGATTGCAGAGGGATTCGGGGTGGGCGGGAAGCCAATGCGAGCGAAGAGCTGGGGATGGAGCGAAAGCGGGTGTTTTGGTGTTTTGGTGTGGTGGTTGGTGTTGTTTGGTCGTTTGGGCTGATGTCAAGCAGAAGGCAGATGCAGAGCAGCAGTGCACAGCACAGCACAGCACAGTGCAGAGTCTTGGCATTCTCTGTGCCTGAGGCTGCTTCTACCGGTACAGTGCTGTGCCACCATCACTCCGTCTAAGCCCGCTGCGGATCGCAATTCCATCTCCATCCATACAAATAACGCCATTCGGCATTTGCCATTCGGGGAAGCACAATTGTTCATTCATTAGTGTCCATTTTGGCATCCAATGTCCCTAACTAGACCTTCGTATCCGCCACCTCCCTAACCAACCTCTCCATACTACCACTACTCCATTCCTCAACCTTTTCCTTATCACAATTCTCCCAGAGCCTCTTCACCAAAACCTTCAAGCTCACTCCCCTATAATCTCTCTGGTCCAACATGATGCGCACCCACTGCACCACGCCGCATCTCGTAATAAGCGTAGTTGCCCCTCCAACCGCCACTGCCCTCAGCAACAACCTCACAATCTTCTCTTTGGCCTGAATCGCACATGATTTAGATACATAGTAGCTCAGGAGACGCTCGAATATGTTGTTGGTGCGGAAGATCTCCATGTCGGCCGGCGTGCGGAGACAATCCATCAAGTAATCCATATACCAATCCACTTCCTTGTGATATGCTCCGTCCTCGGTAGGCGGCGAAAGCAATATGTCCTTGCTAAATCGTCGGGGGAGGTTGGAAACCGACCACTCCGGTCGTTTGCAGAGAAAGGTGCAGATCTTGGGGTAGAGAATGTGCGCAGGCTCAGCGATGATAGACACGCAACGTGCAGCAAAAACGCCTCCAACGTACGGGAAGGGGACATCGACGTATTTCGCGTTTGATTCTAGGGTCGAGCCGAGAATGACGTAGAGCATTTGGAGGTTAGGGTCCTCTCTCTGTACAAGTGTTAGTTATCATCAGATCACAACAAAGGGTGAAAGTAACGTACGTCAATAGACGCCATCAATTGGCGAATGTTGGTGGCAGCTTGCAGGCGAATCTCAACGTGTTTAGAGCAGAGACACAAGATCAACTCCCTGATATCCCCATCTTCCATGGCTTCATCAATATCCTTCTTCCTCCATCGGTTGAGCCCAATGTGTTTCTCGTCCTCCTGCGGCGGCAGCTCAAGATCAACAGTGGGGGCATTGCTAGACTCATCACCCTGCTGAACCGGCACTGGAGACGTTGTCGATCGTTCCGAGCCGCTGAAGTCGGCCCCGGTCGCTAGTTTGAGAGCCTCTTTTGCCTTCTCTTTCCCCATCTTCCAGAGGAACGAGTCCTTCAACACGTCCTTGTACGCGGCATCAGCCGACTCCACGAGCGAGTCGCGAACCAGCTCGAGTGCTGCCTCATTTTCCCCTATGAGTTTTAACAGATAGAGGTATCTGGACAGCCACTGGGCTAGAGGCTCTGCTGGGTTCCCTTTCTCAGGCTTGCCACCCTTGAAGGGCCATTGCTCCACCAGAGTCATCAGCAATGGACTGAAAGGTACTAACAGCGGGTTGGAGGGCTCAGCATCAGATGCCGATCGCGGAATCTTTGCCCATACTACATCGAAGTCATCGAAGTATTTGATGGATCCTTTGGTGAAACGCGTAACACAATTGTCAAGAAACTCCAGCACGGTCAATGACGATGAGCCGCAGGATGGGTCGAGACTTGCTATCAGTGCATCGAGCGCGTCCGGGGATGTTTGCATCTGTAACAGTTCATAATCATTTACAAGGGCTACCAACAAAGCCTTGATGCCATGATAAAGTTCGCTCTCCGCTGAAGAGGCCACCAGCTTCAAGAGCGTTACAAAAGGCGAGTATCGGAGGGGTTCTATAATGGTCAGCAGTATTCTTCATACGAATCGCTATACTTACTGGTCTTTTGCCACCAACGCATAGATGGCGAGTATCGCGCCATAGTCACCCAATGTTCAAGCTCCATAACGCTGAATGCTTTGTCCTGAGGTGACTCGGTGGGCTTCTCGGCCTGCGTCAGTGCATTGCATAGCGGTACTGAAACATCAAATTTCTCTTCGAGCGCTACTTGCGGCGTGACTTCATAGTAAAGCTTTAATAGTCTGGTGATAGCTTCTCGCCTCACTCCAGTCTGGAATGTCGGCTGTCGGAAAGCAACAATCACTGTCTTCATCGGTGGGCATCGCCTGCTAAAATCGCTGACTAGACGCTTTGCAGTAAATGCCCACGAGTTGGAGTTTCTGGAGATACGAGCGGCCTCAATTTCTCTAAGAGCAGCCTGTAATTTCTGGAATGCAACCACCAGGATGCGGACGGCGAAGAAGGATATCAGATCAGAACTGCTGTTCAAGCACTTGATAAGCACTTGCTGCGTCAGAGGTTGAGGCATGATGTTTCGCAAGAGGCTAGAAACCGATGGTGGTTGCTCGCGATAACCCTTTGAAGCTCCAAAGTATTTAGGTATTGCGATCTCGATCGTTTGATAAAGGAAAGCAGAGAATCCGATCCAAGTGGACGTGAGTTTTGGTTCGAAATTGAAGTCTTGCTTTTGATGAAAATAGTTGGCAACCAACTCTGGACATGCTTTGAAAATCTCGACCACTAGATCCTGATGCTGGGTATTTGCGTAGGGCCGGAGCGACTGAAGAAAGTCTGCTAGGATCAAATTGCGCACAGGTCCCGGCCTTTGATCCATGGTATCCAAGCTGATGTCGTAGTCGACGAGATCCTCCATTTGCACATCCCCTTCATCATCTTCGTTGGTATGGGAATAGAAGCCTTGCGTAGGAAGCATAACGCCATACGCGGGAGATGTACACACTAGACGGAGAAATTCGTGCGCAATTACGTCTGGGGTCTTCTGTTCCTCGCCTGTCAATTCCTGTGGTGCTTCATAGCGATAGAGAGCAGCGATATGATTCAAAGCTCTTCCATTCAAGATACGGCTTTTAACGTGCCGCGGGATAGTCTTGTCTAAAAAGATATGATTTGTCAAGACATCAAATATCTCTGCAATCAAAAAAGGGGGGTCGGTGGTAAGATGGTCAAGAACGGCACGCATAATATCCTTGTTGGAGATGATTTCAGTTTTGGCACGTTCATCCTGATACTTCAGTTGGGCGAGCAAGTATCGGACAGAAGCAGTCCTAACGCTGGGCTTCCGCTGTAGATCAAGGGCAGTTTGAGCTGATGAACTCTTCCAAGTCGCAATGTTTCTCGCCAGTATCTTGGGCTCAAGCGTAAAGTCCTTTCTCGCGTAGACTGTCCTGGCATATGCTCCTTCGTTGAACTTTGTGATCTCGATGAGTAGTCGCAGGGCGGGTAAAATGACGTTCTCCTTTTGAGTAGGTGCCGACAAACTGCGCACTAGACGTCGCGCCACTGACGGTTGGAGTATGGTCTTGCAAAGAAGGGAACCGTAAGGAAGAAAGTCGGCATGGGTAACGAAGACTTTGAAAAGCAGCGCAAAAACCGCCGTGACCTGGGCCAGCAGAGCTTCAAAATTGGTTTCGGCAGCATAATCCCAAGCTTGTGTGAATTGTGCCAGAAGAGTGGTGTCCTTTTCAGTCTTCCCTTGGACCTTCTGTGAGTCTAAATATTCGCGAAGTATGGCACGCTTGCGGGGTAGAGAGTCTTGGTCGGAGGAGTAGAGAATGGAGTCGAGGAATCGTTTTATCAAGCCGAGACCTGTGACAGTGAGTGTGTGTCTTTCTAGCTGATATTTTTGTTGCAAACTGACCTCCGCGAAAGGTGGAAGCTGCACCTTGGTCGAAGACAAGTTCTTTCTGCAGCTGTCGCGCAGAGGTAACTTCATTCTCCGCCAGGGCACTCGTGCCAGCACCTGTTGCCGGGGATTCTCGATCGTGTGAATTCTCGGTGCGCAGACGCTTCGGATTGCGCCCTGTATGCGCGGCCTTTGAATTTGCCTCAAAAACGGTTCGTTTACCCATGGTGTGGACTGCCCCAATTGCGAAGTTCGCAATGGATGTCTTGTTTGCGCTCAAGAGAGTTGAAAGTTCGACTTCAGATTTATTTTCGGCAGGGATGTTGGATGGAGCTAAACTACGTCTGGCAAAGCGTCTTTTCATCTAAATCTTCCGCACTCCCACTCCGACATCTAACTATCACAACAAGCCTCACATGTACGTAAGTATATATTCAACCTCTATCATCACAGGCACACGAGTCGCAATGTCACAAGTGTGAAGAAAAGAGATGTGCTTTTTCATTCCATAAAATTTGTTCTACGAGCGTACGTTATGGCGTGTGCTCTGAATGGGTGGGGTATCGCAGGAATTGGAGGTAGTGAAGACGAAGATAACTCATACTCATAGCGCCCAACCGGCTTTCGCTTTGGCGGCTTTGGTGCTGATCTGTGGTGCTGGCGCTGGCTTGATCTCGCTGAGATCAGGGAGAGGGTCGTTATCTCGGATATCTAGAATCGTCATCTGAGAAGCGAGAGCTGCTGGTGACGCATCCATCTTCGGCGGTTGCTGTTCCAGCTCTGCGTCTGCCGCGATTTCTACAGCCTCTGTTCCTGTTTCCTGATCATCTGTTTTCTCTTCAATCTGCTCAATCTCGTCATCATTGTCATCGTCCTCGTCCTCTCCTTCGTCCCCTTCTATACCGCCAGCATCCCCATCTATACCATGTTCCTTCATGTATGCATCCAACTCTTTAGCCATCTTTTTGCTAAATCCGCTTGCCTCAACCTCTACATCAAGTCGTTTCGTGATCTTCTTGGTCGAATCCTTGAAGAAAGGCCCCGGTTCATCGCTTGTAAAGCCAAAGCGGCGGTCGAAGAAGCGCTTGATGCAGGCTACATCACGGTCGAAGTAGTACTCGGCGTTGGAGTGTGAGATGGAGACCATCTGAGGAAAGTCGATGATTGTCGGGATTAACTCAACACTGCCGTCGTCTTTGGCTTTCTCTTCGACAAGAATGTTGAATTCATTAAAATCTCCGTGGATAAGACCATATTGGGCTAGGCGAACAATGAGAGACAGCAACTCGGCATACAACGAAGCTGGGTCGCCCACTGCAGATATTTGACGCATAGGAAAGGCATCAATCAGACTCATAATGACGGTATGTCGGTTCTGGCCGATAGGCTCAGGAACTGGAAACCCTTCTCGGCGGAGAGCCTTCATAAACTCAAATTCCTTCAGAGCTGCGAGGCGTGACATGTACATCCAAGATGCCGAGGAACGATTGCGGAGGTAATCACGGTTCGCCTTGACGGTGCGGAAGGATATACGGCCCAAACGGTGTATCTTCAAGACCTGCTGTCTGCCCGTCTCGGAAGCACATACAAAAATGTCCGACTCTTTGCCTACTCCAATCTGGTTGCCGACCGAGTACACGGTCGAAGATTTGGTGTGTGAATGCAGAGCCAGGTAATCGAGACCACCATATGTAAGGCGATAGCCATCATATTTTGCATTTTTTACCTTGGCAATCAACCCGATCTTTGCGAGGTTGGAAATACATTTGTGCACGCCGTTGCCTGAGCGGAGAGAAGCAATCTGCGATATGAGCGGCGTCGGTACAACTTCATGGTTCCGGCTGCCCATTTCTGTCTGCGCACGGCTCCATCAGCGTTAGTCTTTCAAAGTGACAAAATGCAGCAACGACGGAGCGCATACCGCAGTCAGAACGCGCCAGTCATCGGAACCCAGGTAGCGGATATTTTTGACGTTCAACTTCATACTGACGACTTTGCCTACAGTGGCACTGGGAAAAAAGTGCGAGATAAGGCAATTTTGCAGGGGTGTGAAGAGAGCGGGGGATTGTTTTGTACAGTAATAAAATAAATTTGGACGTTTCTCGAAAGAAAGTGACGAAGTGAGAGGTCTAAGCTCGCCGCTACGATCGACGCGCTAGTTAGTACTGCGGCTTGGCGTTGTCGCCGTATACTCCAGGTACACAGAGAGCTCGTAACCTCAGCGTCAACAACCTCTCACCCACCACCTGCCCCAACACCCTTTCTTCCCCCTTCTCCCAGCTCCTCCTAATCCTCTTGTGATACTCTACCATCTTGGAGATAACAAACCCCAGCGTTCCGACCAGACCTACCCCGCTACGAAGCACCGAAAAGCGTACTTCGCCGCCCACCTAGCTACCATCTCGTAATCAGCATGGCGAAGGAGGATGAGAAGAAGCCCACAGCTGCCGACAAGGGCAAGGCCAAGGCTGTGAATGGCAATGGAGAGAACAAGGAGGTGCAAAAGGACAAGGATGGCAAGCCCATAGAGAACAAGAAGGACGCACCACAAGCCGGTAAGGTCTCGGAATCGCTGTCAAGGCGTACCTTATGCGTCTGGAACTGATAATCCGCGGCAGAGGAACTCAGTGAAGAGGACCAACAGCTAAAGAACGATCTGGATATGCTTGCGGAGCGGATACTGGTAAGATATCCTCACCTTCACCCATCGTGCCTTCACCGTTCCGCGCATATTGACTCTTCTGCATAGGGTTCCGATAAGGATCTATACCACCCCGCGCTCGAGAAAATCAAAGAGTTTATCAAGACTTCCACCAGCTCCATGACAGCTGTGCCGAAGCCTCTGAAGTTCCTCCGACCGCATTACGAGAACTTCGAGAAGGCGTATGATGCATGGCCCGCAGGCGACAACAAGGTTCGCAACTACCATCAGCATACATGGAAAAGACACTGAAGTTGACTTTTGTAGAAATCGTTTGCCGATATGCTGTCAGTGCTCGGAATGACGTATTCCGACGAGGAGCGCCTCGATTGCTTGAAGTATCGTCTACAAGCTCCCTCAACAGATCTTGGATCTTGGGGCCACGAGTACATGCGCCATCTAGCCCTTGAGATCGGGAGAGAATATCAGAAACGACTCAACGACGACAATTCGACAGAGGACATTACCGATCTCGCATTGTCATTGGTACCCTTTTTCTTGAAACACTACGCCGAGGCTGACGCAGTGGATATTTTGTCAGAGCTAGAAATGATTGACCGGATTGAAGAATTTGTTGACGAGAACACATATGCGAGGGTGTGTCTGTATATGGTTGGGTAAGATCTCGATGGACACTCTGTGAGATGGTGAAGCTAACAACTCCAGCACTGTTCCGTTGCTCACCGTACCCGATAACGAGAACTTCCTGCGCACAGCTTATAACATCTACCGCAAATACAAACAATACACTCAAGCGGTGGTTCTTGCCATAAGGTTGAACAACCGGGATCTCATCGAAGAGACGTTCAACTCCACAGACGATAAATCTGTTCGGAGACAAATGGCATTTCTCATCGCTCGGCAACGGATATGGTTCGACGTGTCAGAAGACGAGGACACAGAACTACAGGACTGTCTTAGCAATACCCGTCTTTCCGAGTACTTCAAAGCTTTGGGCAAGGAGCTCAACGTTTTGGATCCCAAGACACCTGAAGACATCTACAAAACGCACCTCGAAAGCAGTAGAACGGCCGGTCTCACCAACACTGACTCGGCGCGCCACAATTTGGCGTCCGCTTTTGTGAATGCTTTTGTGAACGCTGGTTTTGGAAACGACAAGCTCATGCTTGCGGACTCCAAGAACAGCTGGGTGTACAAGACCAAAGACGAAGGTATGCTGTCAACAGCCGCATCGCTTGGTATGCTCATGCTTTGGGATGTTGAGACCGGTCTGGACAAGGTTGATCCCTGGACGAACGCCGAGGAGGACATAGTAAAGGCTGGTGCCATGTTGGCGACCGGTATCTTCAACTCCGGCGTGCGATTAGACTCAGACCCTGCCATGGCTTTGCTCGGCGATGAAGACAACCTTACACACAAGGACATGAACATTCGAGTAAGCTCTATCATGGGTCTCGGTTTGGCATATGCCGGATCAAACAAGGAAGAGCTCGTTGAACTACTTCTTCCCATTGTAGTCGACACCAGTCTCGACATGCAACTTTCTGCCATGGCTGCTCTTTCCCTTGGCTTGATCTTCGTCGGTTCATCACACGGTGAGATTGCCGAGGCTCTTGCCAACACTCTTCTGGATGAGGACCGTACTTCGCAGTTGAAAGACAAGTGGACACGCTTCATGGCCCTCGGTCTTGGTCTCATCTTCTTCGGCCAACAAGAAGAGGTTGATGTCATCCTGGAGACGTTGAAAGCTTTCGATCACCCTATGTCGAAACCTACATCCGTCCTCGCCGAGGTTTGTGCATGGGCAGGTAGCGGAAACGTGCTGAAGATTCAGCAACTCCTTCATATCTGCAACGAACACATCGAAGAGGACAGTGAGGAGAAGAAAGGTGACGAGCTCTTACAGTCATATGCCGTTATTGGTCTGTCATTAGTAGCTATGGGTGAAGATGTCGGCCAGGATATGATTCTTCGCACATTTGGTCACCTGATGCACTACGGCGAGGCCAACATTCGTAAGGCGGTCCCGCTAGCCATGGCTCTCATCAGCCCCAGCAACCCACAAATGAAGGTGTACGACACGCTTTCCCGTTACTCTCACGACAATGACAACGACGTTGCTGTCAACGCCATCTTCGCAATGGGTCTCCTCGGCGCGGGTACCAACAACGCCCGTCTCGCACAGTTGCTCCGCCAGCTCGCGAGCTACTACCACCGTGACCCCAACGCGCTATTTATGGTCCGCATAGCCCAGGGTCTCCTGCACATGGGCAAAGGCACGCTATCTGCCAACCCATACCACACAGACCGCCAAGTGCTATCACGTGTGGCAGCGGCCGGTCTACTCACCGTGCTAGTATCACTCATCGACGCGAAGCAATTCATCGTCGGAAATGCACACTACCTGCTTTACTTCATGGCGACAGCCATCCAGCCTCGATTCCTCATCACCTTAGACGAGGATCTTAAGCCCCTCACAGTCAACGTGCGCGTCGGTCAAGCAGTTGATATCGTCGGCCAGGCCGGTCGACCGAAGACGATTACGGGGTGGCAAACGCAGAGCACGCCGGTGCTGCTGTCGCACGGCGAGAGGGCGGAGTTGGAAGACGAAAAGTACCTGAGCTTGAGCAACGTGCTTGAAGGCGTCGTCATTCTGAGAAAGGTAAGCTGACCCTACTCTTTTCTACCTACGCACCAAAACTCTTGAAGTCATTGACGCTAACCGCACATACAGAATCCGGAATGGGAAGATTGAAGAGGCTCGATGGAATAAGAAGAAGGAAAAAAAAAAAAAGTAAAACCCGTCAATTGAAATTGAAATGGGGGGAAACCCGGTCCGTCAAGTCATGGATGTATTTTGTGCATGTAGACTAGAGAGAGAACAGATGGGAGTGAGGATTGATTCGCAGGTCTGCTTTACTCCTTCCTGTTGACAATCAGAGACCAAACTTGATGAGAGTGAGCCTTTAGCTAGCCCAGCCAGACCCTTCTAGTAGAGCTAGCCTAAGTAGCTTTTAAAGATATAGCTCTGCTTGTTTTTTGCAGCCATTTTATCCATTCTCATCCCACATCCCATCCTCTCTCTCAAACACACACTCTCTCTATCACACTTCAAATGCCCTTGATGGATCGATTGGTGATAATGTCAATTCAACGAGAATTATTTTTTTAGAAAATCCAAATCCAAATTATCACATCCCCTCTCATACATGCATACATACATAATAATCCTAGGCAAGCGGGCGAGCGGCACAATTTTCTGAATTCAGATATACAAAACAGTGTTTGTCTATCTTTTTTTTTCAAGCCCCTACTACTTATCTTGATGAGTCTCATTCTTTCTTCGTACAAACTTTTTTTTTTGTACGTATGTATGTACATATATATAAAATTCAAAATCATCATCCCCAACGGTGAGTTAAGTACATACATGCTTTTAAGTAGTTAGTTAAGGTATGTAGTAGTAGCTAAATGTATAAATGTAACATACATACTTCAAATCTTAAAAAAATAGTCAACCTTACGCGTTTTTTTTTTCTTCTTTCTCCCTTTTTCTTTTTTGTTTTTTTTTTTTAAAAAAAAAAAAACATTGTCTACACGCGCGCGTGATGCAATAAATCCCCCCTCCCCCCTTTCCCCCTAAAAAAAAAGATAAGTGTACATAAAATTATAAGTTAACACCGTTAAACATACATACATACATACATACACAGTAGTGTAAAGTATATAACTAACCTCTTTTTCTTTTCTCAAACTTTTTCTCTCCTTTTTCTCTAGCTTTTTTTATTCTTCTTCTTTTTCTTTTTGCCCTTTAAAAAGGAAAATTGAATTAAAAGCAAAAAGGTTGAACCCAAATTGAATTTGAATTGGAACCCACTGACCCACTTGACTTGACTTAACTTAACATAAACGTTATACACACGCACACACACACACACATACACACAAAAAAAAGATAAAGACGAAGAAGAAAAGCTATATAGGTATGTAGGTAGGAAGGTAGGAGGGAGGAGGTTTGATTTTTTTTTTCTTTTTTTTCAATTAACATGTATACATATACAGTATACAATGTTCCGATTAACGAAAGAAACAGGAGCCAAGGAACTAAAGAAAAACATCAAAGACGCATACATAGTGGGGTGTTGCCTTGCTTCACATTGATCGGAAATCCCCGGGCGACGCATTGAGCTTGCGTGATTAGATTCTTACATTTCCCCCCTCCCCTTCTTCGTCGGCAAGGCATTCGAAGCTGGGGAAGTGATGGGTATTGTGGGGCTGCTTTGTATATTATGCACATGTGAGACCTCGTACCGTAGGTGGATCATTACATTCAATTAATGGGTGTCAAATAGCATCCAAGAAGACAGAGGCATGTATATCACGTAGCATCGTCGAATGTAAAGCGAAATGAATGCGGTCACAGTTCAAAGTGAGGAGCAAGGCGAAAATATAGCAAGTGCCGAAAATTCTATTACTTTTTGTGGAAGCTTCAAGACTACAAAAGATCCTCTCATGATACTTTAGGACCGAAGCTCCCTACTGAATGTGTCCACCATTGATCAATTTGTCTGGGATTATCCTCCGACATAGGGGGCTGCAGCCCACATGAAATCATATACCGTTAACATTATGTCTCGATCGAAGTCCAAAGCACGATCAAAAGAAGACCACTCAGACGAAGGATGGAATCCCCCAGCATGAGGCCAATTGCCTGGACATGAGCCGAGGGAATGACGGTGAGATAGAAAGGAATGGACAGGCCGCTGACACAATAACGGTACCGATGATGCGAGATAAAGAACGATCATCACCCGCGTCGTGCAATGTTCAATTGGGTGCCCAGATAGCATGTGTTTGTGTATGACTGGTCTTCAAAACGGCTCTCTAGTCGAAGTTGGCCATGCTGAGAGAACGATCGCGAAGAATAAGAGTACAAGATGTGTGTCGACCGATGCACCCGGAAGGTCCGCAGCGGGCCCGGTTTCACTCGTCATGGCTGGATCGGCGAGCGGGAGAAGCGGATGCTTCCTCTTTGATGGGAGTAGCAGGTGTGGCTTTGACCTCGGCAGCGGGTTCGGCTCCATTGTCGACGGCGCGAAGTCCAGGAGTATGAGCAACAGACTGCATGGTAGAACGAGACATGCCCAGGGTTGATGGAATGGCAGGAGCCCATGGCTGACGATAGCGAGCTGCCGGAGCCAGATAAGCGGTGTGATTGCTTCGCAGTGTTAGCAAGCTTGCATTTCTTTGACGTGATTCTCACTTTACTTACGCTTGTTCCTGCATGTAGGCTTCAAATTCATTGGCTGTGGCCTGTCGCTCAGGGGAGGCTAGGAAACGCTCATCGCCGGCATTGTAAACTCCCCTAGCTTGAGCAACGCCAACCTCGTATTCTTGAGCACGGAAGACACGACCCGCCGCTGTCTGCGCCTTCAGCAACTTCTGCTCTTGTGTGTCCGAATAACGGATTTGGATGAGGTGCTCCTCTCCGCCTTGCTTGCTACGAACGGGGGTGTTGTTGAAAGTCCGGATAACTTCTTCACAGATCTCGCGGGTCTCGAATCTAGAACAGGTCAGCCATAATCACATAACTTTGGGGTATAGAGCTTACCGAGCGAAACCAACGCCACGGCCAATGCCTGAAGGATCTCGGAGAATCTTGCTCGAGCAGACTTTGTGAGGGGCGAAGATGGTGAGGAGTTCCTGAGAGGGCATTAGTTCTCCAACGTGGCAGATGAGAAGGGGGGCAACGTACATGCTCATTCATGCATTTGGGGATATTGGAGACGTAGAGGTTGGTGTTGTTCTCGTCGGAGAACTTCTTGAGCTTTGAGTAGAACGACTCTCGCGCGAAGCTGACTTCATAGCCAAGGTAGTGGAATCCACGGATGCAGTCCTCAGCATCTTCGAAGTTGTGGTACTTGATGAAGCCAAAACTGGTCTGGTTAGTAGAATACACACACAGGGGTCTAAAGACAGATCATACCCTTTGCACTGGTTGGTCTTGACGTCGATGATGGACTTGGAGCTCTGTATGTCACCAAAGCGCTTTCCCCAGGCCTGAAGCATGTCGTCGGTCGTCTCCGGAAGCAAGCCTCGAATATAGACATTGGTCTCACCAGTCTTGTTCTCCAAGCTACGGTCGAGTGGCTTCAACGGGGAGCTCGGAGCAGGAATCGCTCGGGGAATAGGAGGATCTTTGGTGAGCAGCTGAAGGATGCGGGGATTTAACTGAGGCACCGCGACTTGCTTCTGAAGAGGATGAACGAGCTGATACTGAGCTAGTTGAGAAGGGGACGGGGTGGCGCTGCTATTATAGACACCGTTGGGAGAACGATCCACGATGGCAGCAGAAGTCCCATAACGGTACAAGCCGCCGCTAGCATACGGTGTGCCGGGGGCATCGTTCTCGTTGGAAGAGATCGAGTCACGGCGAGGGGTCATCAAAGGCGGCATCTCTCCCGAAGAGACACGAGACGTCCATCCCGCAGCCATGGGGCTGTTTTCGACCATGGCCTGGCCGTACTGGGAATATTGGGGGACGAAGGCACCCGCATGATTATACATACCTGGGGAATGATTCATGGCCTGTTGCTGCTGAGTAGCTCCGGGCATGACACCATACAGGTTAGGGACCCAAAGCCCATGACCTTGAGCAAGTTGCATGCCGTTATAGTCGGACGTAGTAGGTGGCATGACTGCACCGTTGGATTTGGCGGTCATGGCCGCACCGTAAGTGCCGTGAACATTCATAGCTGCCATGCTGCTTGTTAGATTCTGAAAGGTGGTACTAGACTCCGGGGATAGCGGCGGACCTCGAGGAAGATATGGAGTTGTGCCATGGCCCTGGCCGGCTTGGTTGTAATGACCCATCATGTTTTGGCCTTTGTAGGTAGAAGCAGAGCCGTTGTAGTTGCGAGGATTGGAACCCATTGCTGCGATATCGGTTCTGGCGGGCGTCCTACGAGATGCTTGGTGGAATGTATGGAGGAACGAGAGATAATGAGAGCACGTCTACGAAGAGAGCGTGAAGAATCAAGACCGTGGGATAGGACTGAGGAGGCAGCAGCGGGCTTTGGACAAGCGGAATGTGTTGATCGCCGATTGAGATGCAGTAAAAAAGGTGGTGCTCTGGAGGTGGTACAGTCAGTCTATGGTCTAGAGGAAAACAATGCACTTAAATAATAGTCTAGAGAGAAGAGCAGGGACAGGGGTGAGCGTGAGAGTGAGGAGCAGGAAGAATGGTGAGCGTGAAAGTGAGGAGCAATCTGAAATGGTGGGTGGTAGAGGGAAGAGAGACAGGACGGTGAGAGTGAATAGAAAGAAAAAAAAAGAGCAGGTGAGGAAGTGCAAGGTAGAAAGGACCAGCTGGAGAAGCCAATTAAAAGCCAGCAAGACGGAGCAGCAGCGTGCTATCGTAGCGGTGCTTAGGCAGAAAAAGTGGGGCGGATTTGGAGTGAGTGCTCAGGGTGAGAGGAGTGCAAGAGAACACCATGGAAACCTGACGGGCAGGCACAGCGCGAAAGGAAATGCTCACCGAGTCGTAGAATGCGAAAACTTTGCAATGTGCGTTGCGTAGTGACTCCAAAGCTATGCATGCGGTATTAGCAATTTGCCCATGAGCCATGACTGCCTGGGCAGTCGAGGGTGGTGGTGATGGAGGCGGTGGTGTTGAGGATGGGCGGGCATGCAAACGAGGGTTGGGACGATGAATTGAGATGATGGCAGTGCAGCAACTGACCTGTGAAAAGCTACAAAGAATGTGGCCACTGAAGCGTATTGGTGAGAAAGAAGTGTGTGATGTAGAAGAGAGGAAGAGAAAAGGCGGAGGACGAAAGATGAGCGTCTTGTTGAGGGCTGCTGCCCGTCTTGGGGGTGGAAGGAAGGTGCCATCCACGACGACCATGGACATCGCGGGTGGCCCCCCGAAGCCGGACAGCGTCGCTTTCCTCGCCTCGCACGCTGGAAACTGCAATGCCGTCATCATCATGGGAGAATGCTCACCTGGGAACACAGGAGAAGAAAAATACTAGCTCGTTGGGGTGCCAATATCAGAAGTCACATGTACAAGCGGCTATGGCAATCGATGGCTGGATAGTGGTCGTGCTATGTAGGTAGGTAGGTACGCAGGTACGTAGGTATATGGGATGGATGTATGGTCCGTCTGACGGCCTTTTCAACTACAATAAGGATGGCGTTGCCTGGATAAAATATCGTAGAAGAGCTGTACAGATAGTAATGGCAGCGCGGGTATGTAGTCTTGAGATCAATATGCTCTTCCTTGCCAGCGTGGGCGAGGGGCTGCTTTTATCATCCCCAAAGTCTGAATGGAAGCCGCGCCAGTTGTGTACCTCAAACCATGCCAGGGCATTTCAGATCAAACGAATCCAAGTCCATCAGAGGAATTGTACGAGGTCACTCGTTGTGTTCAATGTACCTTGCCGGCGTCCCCACTTATTGCCCTCACTGGACGCCACAGCCTGCACTTGAGCTTTGGCAGACACAACGGGCAACTCTAGAAAAGAGGCGGCCTGATCAATGCATCCCACTTTGTCCAATTTTTTCTGTCTCCTTACGCTGCGCCAGACCAAACGAAAAATAAGAGAAGCTCCAAATCAACTCTCATGTTGACGTTCGCCGCCTCGGAGAGAGAGCGCCCATGTCCGTGGCATGGCATCGGTTTTAGCGATAGCGATGTATGCGATGATGGCTCATTTTTTTTTCCTCATTCGTGCCCCGGCACCTACTGTATCTGTACCCCACCAATCTGAAAGTCTGTGATGATATGCATCCTTCTTAGTCTGACAGGAGATTAATCTGCAGCACGTTAGTCAGGCTACACAAGCCAGGGAGATCAGCACAAACCCCGCGCCACCACTGTGTTTGAGACTTGGTATGGTTACAACTGGCTGGTGCAGAGCTATAGTTGCATTTAATTAGTCACTTCCTCGTCACAAGCAGGTACTCGTACGCGAACAAGCATGCCGAGTCCAGCGTTGCTAGTGTCTTCGAAATAACAGGGAGGGAAAGCAGTCGACATCTGTCGGCGGCAATGCAGAGCCGCTGCTGCCATCTGCAGATGATATGCAGAAGGTAAATCTCTTCATGTGTAGCCTTGGGCGGCCAGCATGCCCGGTTCCGCTGCTGCAACGGTCATGCAGAAGTAACGGTTTGTCCAGAAAGCCATGGTGTTTCCCATTTAGGATGACAGCCCCCGACACAGGCGCTCGGTGAGACTGTCTTTCTTCCAAAGAGGCCCAGAATGATAAACTACGAATCAAATCTTCGGGTTTCCTGCTATCGACGCACATGTGAGAGATTGGGGGAGTAGACCTGGCCCAACCTGCGTGCCCACTGCTTGGAGTGCGCTGCAAATAGCCACCTCAAGGCATTTGTAGGGCCAATGTGCTACCGACACCACTCAAAACAGCATGTACCGTCTCTTTTGCGTGTTCCCGTGGGCTTAAAAGCACGGTGGAGGGAGTAGTCCGCAAGGCCTTGCGCAGCCACATGCGGGCAAGCTTGCGTCTTCTGAAACATTTACCATGCGTAGAAAATGCGGTCTCCTGAGGAACTGCCATCTCCGATATGTAGAGGTTGGATTTGGGACCCGAACCTAGTAGAAGGGCGGTAATGGAGTAGAGGTGGCGAGGCGGCGGTACCAGAGTTGTTCGGTTCACATGAGTCCGTTCACATGAACGACTGTGATGAAGAATGGAGTGGACACCAAAATATGGTCCCAGCTTGTATTCTTATATATGCGGGTCGTACGTGGTGGTGGGTGTTGCAGGCATTCCCTGTATGTCAGCTACTTGTCCTTCTATGCCTAGACTGGTCAGTACACAGATGAATGCCCAATTCAAGTCATCCGAAATCCTTGGAGCGCAACCTCTTACCTGGACGTCGGAAAGATGCTTCTCCCGTCCTTTCGCTCTTGTTTCCAGCGATTGTTCCACATCTTCTCAACCCTCGATTTCCTGGATGTCAGCCACATATGACTAGGCAGCATGGAGATGAAGCCGCGCTCCCCTTCCCTCCACGGAACCACCCACCCAATCATCCATATTTCAAGCATTCCTTCCACTTTCTCCTCCACCCAATCCAACACCCTAGCCACCGGAAAGAAACTCGGCACCCAAAGGGACGGGTGGGAGGTCGATAGTGCGCTCGCTTCGCGATTCATCTCACGTCGTGCACGGTAACACGAAAGAAAGCAGCGGAGCACCGTCAAATGGCTCAGGTCATATGCCTGTACTACCTGCACCCTCGGGCGTCTCCGACCCTACCAGCCCAACCAGATCCCTAGTTTAGTCCTGTGGTGGTGGATGGTAGTTGGCGGGTTATAATAAAGACCATTGAGTTGGGTAATAGTTGAGTGTGAGTACATGTAGCTATGGGGTAGTGTAGTTACATGAGGGACAGCTAGCGTCGTCCAAGACCAAGTGACGAAACGGTCTCGAGGCTCGGTTGGTTGTTTCTGCGTAGACGGGTTGCATACGAGGTTAATGTTAATGAGGGGGCGAGGTTTGAGCGAAAAATGATTTCTTTGGGCGGAGAGCTGGTACGTTGATGGACAAGGGATGTAGGCAATTCGGCGGTGTTCGGGACGAGCCGCCGGGATGGGAGTGGAGTGATTCGAGCGGTCCGCGCGCGCGCGTGGGGGGCGTGATCAACATACCCCCCATCAGGTCAGGCATCTAGGTTGCGATAAGATTGGGTGAAAGAGGGTAAAATTCATGTTATATGTATCCACGTATTCAAATGCCATGGTGCTAGAACTCATTCATCAAATTAAATCATTTCTAAGCGTTGCCTGTATGTATCCTCGCACATCCTACATACAACAACTCGGATCTACAAGCGGTTTTCAATACAAACAGCTATCAAATGGGGGTAATTGTGAAGGTGAAAACATACTCTGAGAATGGAAGAGAAATTGAAAAACCAAATCTCAACTGTCGACAAAAACGCCCCGCTTTGCCATCTAGAAAACAAGTCCGACCAAAGCCATTTTGCAGCCAACCAAATGCCGAGTTTGAATATGGAATCTTCCCTCTCGGCGAGGTGGCTCATGACCACACATCTTCTTGGTATTGGTTCGACGCTCTCATCGCCTTGACAATGGACTCGCCCTTGGACTCTGGCACGTCGCGGTACTTGGCGATGATCTTGCCCAGGAGCGTATTCACCTCGCGAGCCATGTGCGCAGCGTCACCGCATACGTAAAAGTACGCCTTTTGCTCCAGCAACTTGTTGAGTTCTTCGCCATACTCTTCCATCCTATGCTGCACATACACCTTCTGGGGTCCATCTCGGGAAAACGCCGTGTGCAACACAAAGTTGTCGCCGAGGGCCTCCTTGTATTCCTAGGTGGGGGTGTTAGCAGGCTACCTCTATGCAGATAGGCGAAAGGTATACTCACTTCCCATTCCTTCTCATACAGAAAATCCTCCGAAGCCTTCCTGCACCCAAAGAACAAGACGGTCTTGCCCACAGTCTGGCCCGCCTTGGCTTGCGCAGCTCGCTCCTGCACGAAAGCGCGGAACGGTGCAACACCAGTACCAGGACCGACCATGATGATGGGCTTGGACGGATCAGAGGGTAGTTTGAAGTTGGAGTGGCGGACATGAACAGGGACGTGGATTCCATCATACTTGTTACGGGGGCCGGTTATAGAATACTCGAGGCCATGTGGATCAGGGTTGGGTTCTCCATGTTGTTTTTGCTTGAGAGCCAACAAGTAATTAGTTGTGACACCCTTCACAATATGCGGGGCACCGGGCTTCTCGGTCGATTCAACAACGGCGGTGATGGCGATCTTGTCCTTTTGAACGTAAGAAGAAGACGAGATAGAGTAGTAGCGAGGCTGGATCTTGAGCAGACTTTCAATCATAAGTGAAAAGGGAATCTTGGGCCAGGGCTCGCCCTTGGAGACAATCTCAAGGAGCTGCGCAAGGTTGAGGTTGCGATCGGTGACCTGCTCATGGAAATAATCTTTGTCGTTTCCTAGTTTGACCATTTCGGCTTTGATTTCGTCATTGGCGGCGAACTGGGCGATAGTGGACACGTTTTGACGCGAAACGGGAGCACAGATTTCCATGTGATATCGGACGGCGGCATCGTATGTAGTAGGCGATGGGAAAGGAACTTTGGCGGTGGAATCCAAGCCCTTGACAGCGATGACTGTGTGTCGTTTAGGTGCAAGACCCAAAACGGTGAGGAATCGATCGACCTCCTTGCCGGCGTTCGTAGGCCACACAGCGATGTGATCACCGGTAGTGTAGGACAGGTTGGACCCTTCAATGCCAATTTCCATGTGTAGACAGTTCCTATCAGGAGTAGTGAAGACTTCCTTGGATTCGAGGATGGGGGCGATGAAGGGGTTGTTGGCGTTGTAAGGACCCCTCTGTGTACCTTCAAGGTGGTTTTTGTTAGGTTCACCCAAGTAGACAGTGTCATCTTCCGCGCTCAAATCAGGCTTCTCGGTGATCTCGAATACAGCCTCGTAGACGGCTTCACGCTCCTCCAGGCCCATGCTTTCGCACACGGCCTGCCACATGGGCTCTTTCCAGGCGAGGAAGTCCTCCTCCATGGTACCAGCACCGTCGTCACCCTCGCCCGCAGCACCAAGCCTCGTGGCACCGAGCCTTGTCAGGTATTTGTCGACATTGCGAACCATGGAGTTGTAGTGCTCGTATGTGTTGTTGCCGAGACCGAAAGCGACATATTTGAGGTTGGAGAGGGGCTTGTCATCGATGCCGCCTCCCTCGCTGAAGTTGATATCTTCGGAGCCAAAGAACTCGTAAAACTCGACGGCGTTGTCGGTCGGTTCACCTTCGCCATATGTGGCCAAAACAAAGACGGCAAGTTTGTCGTCGGGAAATTTATCCAGGTTCTCGTATTCGTAGTCCTCCAAATCTGCCACCATGGTCTTCAGACCAAAGCGGGAGGAGCCTTCCTTGGCCAAACGGGAGGCATAGTCCTCAGCAGTGCCCGTCTGGCTGCCGTAGAAGACGACACAATTCTTGTCGGACTCTTCCAGCTTCTCGATGATGTTACGTGACTTTTGGGCCTTGGCGGCACCATTGCCGTTGGCCAGAGAGTTGCCGTAGGGATCCCCATACACGGCCCAGTACGTGCCCTTGGTGAAGTAAGCAATGGTACCCGCAAGCAGGGCGGCCAGCACGAGGATGTCGAGCGTGTCCAGTTGCGCCATGCTGACTGGAGGTGGCGGTGGTGCTGTTATCAATGGAGTGCGGGCAGGAGAGCGGGGGGATATGGGGGTTGTGACCTGTAGCAGGAACAGAGGGTTAACAGATGAACAGTGGCCGAGGCATGGAGTAGAATAGTGGAGGGAGAGAGAGGAGGGGCGTATCTCTTACCAGAGAAATGATGGTGGGACAAGTGGGCAAGCCGGAAGAGAACAGGCGGTGGAATATTCAGTCGAGTTCGGAATCCGACATGAAAGGGTTTAGCGCTCCCACCGGCGGCTCTCCCCCGTGAGTGGCCCGTTCAAGTGTTATTGCTACATAATATCGCCTTGACTTGCCGTATTGATTATCATACGATCTGTCAGATCGATCCATGTGCAGTTTTTAAACTTTGCCCTATACTACAGTATTTCTTTTTCCGGGCTACTACTAAGCGTGCACTGCACCTGCGATAGCTATTTCGAGCAGCATCTGCCGAGCTGCGCGGGCGGGTTTGCTGTCGTCAACGACTGCATGTGGGAAGGTTGGGGTGGATGACACGTGCCATGACCGACCCTCCGCTCAGCGCTGCGACCCACATGTGCTCCGGAATGTTGAGTATTGGTCGGTGCCTTCGGAACGCGGAATTGCCGCGCTTTCGCTCTGGCCCCTCTCGGCGTTTTACCCTTTCCGCGAAGCGTGCTTGCCCAAACACAGTGACCATTGACAGTCAAGTTCTTCAAGAGGGACATGAATCATCAAACAGCATGTGTTTGAATGCATCTTCTTGTCTGCTTGAGTCCAAAACTATCCGTTTAGAGACGAGAAGTCATGTTAAATCACTAGGTTCTGTATCATTTGTACCAATATCGGAAATGCCGGGATAGATGTAAAATAGATGCCAAACCAATTAGAACACTAGCGCGTATTCCTTGGTGATGAGTTTTTGAGTTTCCAGCGCACAATTCGGCGGGAGAGATCAATATGCAAGTATAAGTATTTAAAGATCAATGAACTTTCCAGAAATCAGCAAAGGTCGGTTAACTCAGTTGGTTAGAGTGTGGTGCTAATATCTCTGATATGATACGCCAAAGTCGCGGGTTCAACCCCCGCACTGACCTGATTTCTTTCTTTTTTGACTTTTTTTTGGTCTCCAGATAGATACACCGACTCTCTCAACCTTTATGGAACGTTGCAGGAGAGTCGGAGACACTGAACTAGACAGGTCATCTGCCTACTTTTTACTACCACCTTTATCATTCAACCTCGTGCCTGGCGATGTTCTACCAAGTGTCTGTACTTTTCTTTTGGCCAGGGAATCGATTACGCTGCCAGGGGGTCAGAACAATCCCTCGACCATTGAAATCTAGAATTTCGATCGCCGCGCTCAGAAAATACGTGTCGTACAGTAGTGAATCAGTGCATTAGATACCTGCTCAAATACATGTCCGTAGCTGAGCTCTTCCCGCTACGCAGCCCCTAAATTACGGCCTTTCCATTCTGTTCGTGGTTCACGTATGTCCATACCAGTACTAAAATGAATATTGTTACCCGGCCTTCGAAACTTCACAAACCTCTGTTGAATTGTACTTTAGACAGAACGGTTCAAGCCTTGCGAATAACCGCGGCGTGGAAAATAGCAGTGTAGACGCCGTTTTCCGGATCCATGCACATTCCCAGAGATAGTTGCTGCATAGGGAATGAATTTAAGCTACTCAACGAAACCGCCTGTGGCCTTTTTTTTTTTCTATGTACTTTCCTTCTTTTACTGCGTAAATCCCACTCTCGTACCGGAGTGCTCGGTAAACCACGGACATAAAAATCCATCATCAGAGTCCGATGATTCGTTAGCTACCACTCCGTGCCACTTAGCTTAGCATCCGAATGCATGTAGGGACTAATAAGCGAACGCACCCCGCCAAAATGCACAACGTTCACACCCGTACGCCATTTTTTTACTCCCTATATAAATCTTTTTAGCGGGATTCCTTCCATAATTCAAAACGGTCGCGTAACTCAGTTGGTTAGAGTGTGGTGCTAATATCATCCTGATACGATACGCCAAAGTCGAGAGTTCGAGCCTCTCCGTGACCTACTACGATTTCTTTTTTGCCCGCGTGGCTTCGGATGAATAGAGCTAGGGATCTAGCGAACTCTGGAATCCTCATTTGTGGTCGAATTTTTTTTTTATTTCCTAACTCGGGGTATTGCTTTCTCAAGTCTCATGTAACAAGATAAAATATTTTGAATTAGAAAAAGTGAATGCGATTCTGCTCAGGCTTTACTGTCTCGTTCAATAGGATGTGAAGAAGTACCGACTTTCTTCTAGATGTTTGGAAGATCCACAAAGTCCAAATGATTTACTAGATGAGCCCTTGATTAATATTACTGTGGGTCAGCTTTTCGCGGTTCTGCTTAGACCAATAGTCCTTTACTTTAACACTATACTATTTACTTAGATCGCAAAGTAATTATGCTCTTAATTCCGCACATTACTTATTTTTTTATAAAAGCTGCAATGCGAGATTGATGCGGATCCTCCCTCTAGGAAGTAATAATGCGGCGCGTAATTGGACAATAATTTGTTTTAATTTTGTTGTTAAGAATAGCTACTGTCTACCTCCTATCCTATCTTATTTCGACAAAGGGAAATGGGGTGGTATGCTTTTTTGAATTTCCCAGCAAAACGATACCGTCCATCTTGGTGTGAAGATGACGGGCTACGCTAGAAGAGGGCGAAGACGTTTTACGGTAGTTGCGGGTAGAGTTTAATAGACATTGAAGACCTGGTACGTCAACCCGGGGTACAGAGTCGTGTGTTATTGAGACATTATGTGGTGTGGCGTATTAAGACACTGATCGTGTACTGAAACTACCCCGGTTGCATATAGCTAATTTTGTACCCGCGATATAGATATGGGGGAATGTCTGTAAGGTTGAGTCATGTGCCCCAAAAATACATCCTGGATGGTAGATCGTATAAACGTTTCGGTGTTTCTAAAACCGATATCTATATTGCACGCACGGCAGTGAACCTTAACTTTAATTCTGTTTATAGTTGAGATTTCGCTATAGAGATATCAATAATGCTCGCTTAAGTAGAGTTCTAGGATGTATGAACTGCTGGGACAATGATATTGATGTTAAGTCTGGCGGAGTGGAACAAAAGAGGGCACATAGATAGACAGAGAATTGATGATGTTTGACAAAGCTGACGTTTCTGCTGGGACATTATTAGGCCTGACTACTCCCAAGCAATAAATTATGCCAAAAATAACGTAATATGGGTATTTAGAGTCTTACTAGGAAGAGTCAGCTAAAAACAAAACAGAATCAATGTGTGTGCCAATCACGAATACAACTATGGTTCCGCCGGGGAAATGGACCAAGACATGACTTTGAAATCGCTGCTGTTTCTTGGAGCTATTAAAAGGGGATTTTGAGTAGCAAACATTTAGTCTTGGTGTCAAGCAGTTATACATGAATAGGATTGATATAACTTATTCATAGCAGAGCTGAAAGCTGACTACCTAAAAGAATCGGGGCCCCCAAGGATTGCGTCATAATGTATCACTGTAATGGGTCGAGTACGAATCATATTGCATTCAAGTCGGAGGCACATGAATCTTGAGCAAACATGGTTTCTACAATGGAACGGCACCTGTCAGTGTCAGGTTAGCTGACGTGGGGAAGCTGAGCGATCAGAAAGTTTAATGGGGTTAGCGACGCGAGGTGACCACTGGACCGGCCTAGCACCAGCCCCGTCGACACGCGGAAGGGGAAGGGGCCCACGGACGGCGCACGCATTGGGCCGCTCGAATGCGGACTAGCGTCTGTATTCCATTTCATTCATCTCATCCGCACCTCCAGTTGTCGACGTCGACTTCGAATTGTTTGGTCTGCAAGAGGTCGATTTGTCTCCTTTGCTTCGTGCTTCAAGTAATGCCACCTTACCCGTCATCCCTTTGTCACATTTCCCCTGTCCGGCCGTGAGCCGCCAGTGTTTACGGCAGTTTGGGTAGTGTGTGCGCGTGCGTGCTTCAAATGACGGCCCCATGTGTAAGTTACAGCAGCAGAGAAGGACGGGCGGGAGAGACGAGAGCAGAGAGCAAAGGACGAGAGCCGCGGAAGGATGCCCCTTTTGCTTACGTCTCAAACTCTTCAAACCCGAGCGAAACCACATGCGCAGTTCAGCCCGCCAGCTGGTCCCCCTCAGTCCCTGCCGGGACATATACTTTGCCCTCTGCTTCAGCCTCTCGTGCGTGCCGTGGCGGGAGCTTATTTGAACTCCCACGCCCGAATAGCAGAACCCCCTCCCCCTCCGTAACGGCATCCCGCTGACCCCTGTGTTGTTGTCTGCAGCTACTCCATCCGCGCACGTCAGACCTACTGCTGGACAACCGTCGCACCATCCAGATGCCCCTTTGGGCCCGTCGGTTCCCTCGGCCGTATCTCGCGAGCCTTCGGTCGTCACACGCGGAAGGGCGCTGACCTCATCCTCATCTTCTCGTCCCAACCTTTCGCCCTCGCCCGGCAGTGCCAAATCGAGTCCCGACCGTAGCATTAGCATTGGATTGGAGCGCAAACCATCACGCTCCTATGCCCACAATCGCAATACTTCCATCGTCGGCGGCATCCGTCAGCACTCGCGGAACGCCTCCTTCGTCAACTCTCCCGCAACCAGTCCGCTGAGTCCCCACCAAGGCTATCACGCTGGAGCTACCCTCGATGGAACCATAATGTCCCAGGAGAGCATAACCGAGGCCTTCGCTGCCAAAGGAGCCCACATGAGTTCCCTGAGCGAGGTTGCTGCCACCCCTTCCATCGGCCCTCAAACTCAGGCTCAACGCAAGCCGGAACGGGCCCCTAGTGCGCGATCGCGGAAGGCTGGCCATCATAACCCTCACCATCATTCCCAGTCGCGCCAGCCTGTCAGCGAGCTCAAGACTATCGGAGAATATGCATTACACCACCTTTTCAACTCCTTCATCCCTCAGGCGGATCAGAAAATCGCACAGTGCATGATACACCGCAGCCAACCCGAAGCCAGAGTCGAGCTCGTGTGTGGTCCCGGTGTCGACCCTAAATTTGACCAGCTCATATCATCCCTGGGCCACATTGCGCACCGGAAACCGAAGCCTCTGATCGACACAATAATGCTATGGCGCAAGGCCAAAAGCGAAGATGCCGCCCAACTTCGTGTTAAACTTGCCAATGTGCGTACCCATCTCTTCTCCTTCATACATGCGTCCCTACTGCAGATTATGCTGACTTGAAAATCAAGGCCCGACAAGCTGCTCCGCCACCACCTCAGTCTTTACTTCCCCGCCGCAATACCGAGCCCCTCCATACCCTAGACAACAATACCGTTACCAACGTAGCAACCGATCCAGAACAGATGCTCGCCCTCCAACAGACCGTGATGCAGGCTGAACAACGTTCGACCGTCTCCACATATATACTATGTCGCGTGCTGATTGAAATCATCTCCCAGACGAAACTACAACATTTGACGGCAGAGATGGCCGAGCGCCTACTAAGTTTATTCTATGGCCAGCTTAATACGGTAGATCCCGACCAAGTGGACGAATCGCATTTGAATCATGCAAACTGGGTTGTATACAGCCAACTCCTCGGTGTCTTGAGTGGTCTCATTTTCAACAGCGTACAGGTCAAATTCATTGACGAGCTGAAAACCCTGGACGGCCAAGCAGTTGCTATCAAGGGTCAATTCAACAGGGAGTTGGAAGCCCGAGGCGCTTTGCTTGTCCGTGGGATGCGCTATCTACAAGTCAAATCACACCCTCCCGAAGCGTGGGCCCAGACCTGCAATTTTATGCTCTCCATGGCAAAGCTTTTCGCCAACGTTCATGGTCAGACGCTTAAATATGCTTACTGCAGCGTGTTGCGCAACTTACTGCTGCGTATTGCCTCGGATCTTGCCACCAATCCCAAACCTGATCTCAGTTCACCCAGATGGAAAAATATTGTTGATATATTGAGATCGAGATGTGCCCTGCTACTGAACAAGCCCAAACATTGGAACGAGGCTTTCCCGCTCATGTGCGCCATTTTATGCGTGTCTCCGAACGAAACTTTCATGGCAACTTGGTCATCGCTCGCATTATCTTCACAGCCTAGATTGAAAGAGCGTGCTACCAGAGTTATTGCTCTGCGGGGAATATGTCAACTTGTGTGGAGTTATCTCCATCGCACCTCTACCGATGCTCCTAACGGTACCACGCGCAAGCTTGAAGACATTATCCGCATGGTTTTCCAACCTGGACGACGGTCGTACCTTTCGACAGAGCCCGCCATTGCCGAACCTCTGATACAGCTCACTCGCATAATTGGCTACACACACCAAGATTTGTGTTTCCGCTTCATTATATTTCCCCTGCTGAACTCTGATCTATTTACTTCCGGTCGGGATTTGCGCGTCGAGAATTTGGAGCCTGATCGCATGGTGATTGGTATCCGGTCATTTCTAGCAATCATGGCTGACTTAGAGAACCGTGAGCGAGGCAGACCGCCGTTTCCTGATGCGTTCGAGTCTTTTTCGAGTATCGATCTACCTACCCTTCCAACAGCTCCTCGAATGCCGCAAAATGTCTCAATAAAATCGTCTCTTTTGAAGGAGGAGAGACTGTCACGGCCGGTGGACTTTACAAAATTCGCTGAAGTGGCCAAAGAATATTATGTACGCTTCTGCAAGATTTTGGGAGAAATCACCATAATATGCGATAACGCCTTTGGCGGCCAAGCTGTGTTAGATGAAAAGTTTGCCGTTGCGACACCCAAGACTCCCATGGCTGAGGCCTTCAGTTTCGGTCGTCGCGACGATCATCAAACCTCTGTCGACCCGCGTCAAGGCTTCTATGATTTACTCCATGTTGCAGTCCAAGCATTGCCACGTTGCTTATCACCCCATATACCTTTTAATTCGCTCATTAACCTTTTGTGCACCGGAACCGCACACGTGCAAAGTAACATTGCGGCATCCTCTGCACAATCTCTTAAATCAATTGCCCGCCAGTCACATGCACAACAAGTAACAATCGGATTTGCAAGATTCATCTTCAATTTCGATGACAGATATGCCACCATGTCGGACGGGGGCATGCTGGGACCGGGACACATTGAAAGCACTCTGAAACTCTATGTGGAATTGCTACAAGTTTGGATCGAAGAGATCAAGCAGAAGACAAGGAAAGCTGCCTTGGACACTCCCGATGATGGGTCTGGAAGTAGAGGGGCGTTGTTGGATCTTTCTTCTGTCTGGGCACACGTCGACGAGGTTGAATCACACGGGCTTTTCTTTCTGTGCTCACCTTCCCGCCGCGTGAGAGCTTACGCAGTCACTGTGCTGCGGCTCATTACCGAGTTTGATACCGCTTTGGGTGGGATGAATACCCGCATTATCCGCGTAATGGAAGGAAGCCCGCAAAAGGTCATGGATATCAGCGACGAAAAGCTATCTCTTGCCGAACGGAGTCGGCTACAGCGAGGCATGCGAAAGAGCAATGTTCAAAGCACCCTGGTCGAGTTGTGCGGAAGCGACATGCCATACGATGCTACATTATGGTTCAAAATATTCCCTAATCTGATACGTATCAGCTTCGAGGTTTGCCCCTTCGCTGTGACACTCACACGCGATATTGTGTGCGCGCGGCTTTCTCAAATGCACAGGGTTCTATCCTCGCTGTCTGAAGGACCTAGAGCAGGCCCGTATACCACCGAGGGAAAGACCAGCGGTCGATTAGCGACCACAGCGCCAGAAATCGTTATTGAGCAGTGGAAACTATATCTCATCTTTGCTTTTAGTACGCTGACAACGCTTGGCCCCAGTAATCAGTCTGCGGCTGGCCAGGTGGCACTGCATTCTAGAAAAAGTTCAAAATCATCACAGAAGAGCTCCAAAGTGTACACCGCAAGCGAGTTGTTCGCAAGGGTTATACCCTTTCTTTCGGCCGATAACTCAGCAATACGAGATGCAGCTGTCATTGGGTTAGGCTCGATCAATATCAATTTGTATCGAACCTTGCTAGAGTCTCTGCAAGCGCATGCTATGGCTTGCGCTGAAGATGCAAAGAGTCGCTTAGGTACGCACAATCGCACTGCCAGCAGCCCTCGCTCCGCCAGCAGAGTGGATCATCTGCGGACCGAAATCACCCATGTCTATAAACTGGTCTCGCATTTCCTCAATTGCCCCGAGGCATACAATGACGATTGGATTTTGAACGAACTAGTCAACTATACTAAAGATCTCCGGATCTTCTTGAGCGATCAATACATCCAAGGCTTGGGGCAGTTCCAAAAACTCCGAACCCACTATTGTGGATTGGTGGAAGTTCTGTTTGAAGGAATCAACAAAACCAAGGATCCGTTGCAATGGATGCCTTTCCAAGCCCGCAAAGCAGCTTTCACTCTCATGGAAGACTGGTGTGGGTATTCAGCAAACCAATCGCAAGTTCGACAGCGAGAGGAGAATATGCGACGTTCTATGCTAGACCGTGACATGGATATGAACAATAAAGGCAACCTAGCTGCGGTACTGGAGATTGAAAAACGAGATCTGCGCATGGCAGCCTTGAGTGCCATGGCGACACTATGCGGCGGTCCAATCAGCATTACCACTGATAGCAAAGTCGTTCTTCAATTCAACGTTCAACGCATGCTCTCTTGGATCGATGGTATTTTTGAGACCCCAAGCGACCGGACACACGCAATTGGTCGACGCGCTTTGACAAATCTCATCATCCACAACCGCGAGCATCCATATCTTCTCGACCGCGCCATTGAGATGTGCTATTTGTCCAAATCCTCGAAATCACTGGAAAGCTATTTCGAGGTTGTAACTCAAGTGCTCACCGAACGCGAAGACTACAAGCTTCCCTACTGGAAAGTTCTCAGCGCAGGTCTCTATACCCTTGGTCATGAGAATAACGAACTTCGAATGAAAACGGCACGGCTGTTGAGGACGCTCGAAGCACGCGAACAGAGAAATTCGAAACTGCAGGATCTCGACATTAGCATATCGGACAAGACCATTGCCGTCTATAAGCTTGCGCAATTTGAGACATCTCGACGACTTGCAAAACAGCATTCTGAGCTCGCATTCCTTGTTTTCTCACAATTCAGTTACTACTTCAAAGAGCTACAGCCGGATCACCAACGAAACATGGTTGCTGCAATGCTTCCCTGGGTGCAGTCTGTGGAATTGAAAGTTTACCCGGATGGGGGACCGACTGCCAACTCATACATGCTCTTGGTCAATCTCTTTGAGATTACCGTCCGTTGCGGCAGCGCTCTACACAACGAAATACAAGCACTCTGGCAAGCCTTGGCCACAGGGCCTTATGCTGGGAATGTACAGCTTATCCTCAACTTTATCATCAATCTCTGTCTGGACAAACGAGAACAGAACTATGTCGACTATTCTAGACAGATCGTTGTGCATCTGTCCAGCACGCCTGCTGGGTTGAAGGTCGTCGAGGCTTTATTACTGCAAATCAACCCCCGATCTATGGTCCAGGAGAAACGTGAACCGACCCCTCCGCCGCCGGATGCGATCAACCTACCGTATCTTGCTGATCTTAGTGCTCTACTGCCTACTAGCAACAAACAATCTGGGTTCGCTCTAGGTCAGATCTGTCTCATCCTTCTAGTAGATCTCATGGTTTCTCCTGTTCAACTCGCGGCCGAGCATGTTCCTTTGCTGCTTCAGGTCATCATGGTCTTGTGGGATCATTATACCCCGGTGGTTCAAGATCAAGCGCGGGAAATGCTTGTGCATCTCATTCACGAGCTTGTCATATCTAGAATGGAAGACTACTCTGCAGATATCGATAAAAGGTCCATTGAAGACTTTGTGGAGCACGTCCGGCAGCACGATACTAAAGTCGTCTGGAGTTATGACGATAAGAATGGTAAAGACGCTGAAGACTCCGGAAGCAAAGTGCCAGAGTCGATGACCTATGTCGCCGGGGAAGTGCTCAAGTTCTTCTCACTCGCCTACCCTGGCCTGAAGGAGGCTTGGGGAAAGGTAGCTCTCAACTGGGCCACATCATGCCCTGTGCGGCATTTGGCCTGTCGCTCTTTCCAGCTCTTCCGCTGCATTTTGAGTTCGCTTGATCAGCAAATGCTCTCTGATATGTTGGCACGCCTATCTAACACCATATCTGATGATGAAAGTGATATACAAACTTTCTCCATGGAAATCCTTACAACATTACGAGCTATCATTGAAGCCCTGCAGCCCGAGGATCTGATACAATACCCGCAGCTGTTTTGGACCACTTGCGCTTGTCTAGACACTATTCACGAGGGCGAGTTCATGGAAAGTATGCTCATGTTGGACAAATTAATGGACAAAATGGACTTTGACGATCCCGCTATCATTCGCATTTTGAACGAAAACTGCCCCGAAAAGTGGGAGGGCCAGTTCGAAGGCCTCTCACAGCTCATCTACAAAGGCGTGAGGTCGAGCTTGTGCTTGGATCGGTCGTTACGCCTGTTAGAACGACTCGTGGTTCTGCCATCCAATCGGATTGTTGGTGATGAGACTCGCCTTCTCTATACTACCTTGGCAAATATGCCGCGATTCCTTCGCACATTTGACCAGGCAGACCGGGACCCCTCCGCCATCGCCTCTGCTGAGCTTCTCGCCCAGGTGGCGCATGACCATCAACTCACGGATCTCAGAGATACACTAACAGCACTCGTGAAAAGGCAACATAGAACTGGCAAGACCTTCGTCGAGGTTACAATCAACGCCGTACGAGCGTCTTTCTCTTCGGATTCCGAATTCGGAAGCCTCGTTTTCCTTCTCGGTTTATTGGCAAACAAGCATGATTGGATCAAGATAAACACAATGGAAGTGCTTCGATACTTCATAGACGGCCATGAGATCTTAAAACCTGAATTTGCTAGCAAAGGACCGGATCTCATCTCGCCTCTCCTACGCCTTCTGCAAACCGAATTCTGTCCTCAAGCCCTTCAAGTCTTGGATTCGGTGATGAACATGACGACTGCTTCCATGCCTCAGCCTGTCGAAAGAGCACACCTCCGTATGAGTATGGCTGGGTCTCACACGAGCCGGACTTTCAAGAAACAATATGATAAGACTCAGTCCCTATACGGAATCCCCGAGGAAACCGGCTGGTCAATTCCAATGCCCGCGCAACATTCACATCTTACAAGAGCCAATGTTCACGCCGTGTTCTACACGTGCGGCACCGCGGAGGATGCCGATGTAGCACAGGCCGAAACGCCGAAGATTGAATTCCGGCATGAAGAATTCCCCTTCAGCCCTGTATCGGAGTACCGAACTGCAACTATGACATCAGAGGACACTCGTGGCGATAGCCATATTGGCGAGCTTGTTATGAAACTTGACAGTCTGGACGACTTCTTTGAGGATGATGACGATGTTGAAACACTTGCCGATCTCCCTAATAGCTCCGTTTATGGAAGTAGTAGCTCCGTATATGGAAGTAGCCGATACCCAAGCACTGCTTACTCAACCACGTCGATGGACACGCGAGAAACCCTCTATGACCAACAAACGGCGCCCATCCTCAACAAGTCGCTTGCCCGTAACCCCAGCGTCACATCATTTCAGTCCGGCTTTTCTGACACCAAGCTTTCTCCAGCCCGTGACCCTGGTGTCATGAATCCCGGTGCATTTAATAGCTTTACCAATTTGCCGCTTTACCCGCCATCCCGACCAGGCCTACATTCACGCTCTGTAACATCGCCCTCCGCTCCCAATCAATCACAAGTCAGTCGTCTCTCGCCAGCACTCTCCAACACTCTAGAAGAACACGATGAGCCGTTTTCGGACGATGAATATGCCGCTGGTCGTTCACCAAACAGTTTCAATGGCATGGATAAACAGTTTACTCTCGATCAAGTGGTGACCGGGTTCCGTCAAGATACCAGGAGCCGAATTCGAGGTGGCATCAGACGGCTGACGGGTAATAGCGGAGATGCAAAAGAAAAAGAGAAGATCAAATCAATCTTGCAGGCTCAAAAAAGCCCCCAAGTTCCGAAAGTACCAGACATCTACCTGGTGCATAATAACCATACGGGGAACCCGAAGAGTGCTGACCCATAACGAACGGTCAGAGAAAAAAAAAAATTAAGAATGGTGGTGGGCAAGGGGGAAGACGACCTCGGTGCCGCGACAACGGCAGAAAAGTCATTTTTCGGCGCTCATCATTTGGGCGTTTCTATCTTAGAATGAGGACCCAAAGGTTTATTTGCGGGAAAATAAAGGAGGAAAAAAATCTATCAAAATGCATTTCTCAGCATAGTATCGGACGGATCCGAGATTTATTTATTTCCAGTTGTTGTAGTGCGGGGTTTCTTGATGAAGGGTTTCTATATTGGTTCAAGGAGTAGGATGACGGTCAATTGCGTTGGTGGAGCGATGTTTTATATTTTTTTCTCCGCCCTACCTCTTGAATGTTTGTATGTATGCGTGCATGTCTGTAGAGAGATACCAAATGTTCTGTTTTCTTCTTTTTATTTTTGTTATTTTTAGGTATATAGGGGTACGGATAAATGACTATAATATAGAATTAGTTTGCGTACGCGAAAGTCTAATATATGCATATGGCTTCCTAGGTACTTTGGTGCGATCGTATAGGTATAAAATAGTATGCGCTATGCAAACCGTCTGTGAATGACTAAGCAACTTAATTGCTGGTTCCTAGTCTTGGCAATGACTCAATATTGGAAGCTCTCCTCCGTCGACACTTCACACGCCAGATCTTCACAGTGGGTTTCTTTTGGAAGCTGGAACACTTTCTCTTGTTTTCTGCAATTTCATAGACCAAAATTTTCTGCCTCTTTTTCACTAACTCACAGCCACTCTAAAAACAACCGCCTCCGCCCCTCTAAAACCCCGCCTTGATCGCTCACTCCCCGCTTTCCTTCAAAAATATACAATTGGGATCACCATGAACGCCGCACCATCTACCTCTGAGAACCCCTTGCCGAATTTCGACATTGTGGGCGTATATCGCAGGATCCTCAACGATGACTCGGAATTGACCATGCCCGTCGCCGCAATCGAAGCACTCGTTGAAGCCATCGCAGAAAGCTCCGTCTCAACCGTAGCAGAGACCCTTGCACTCCTGGAGCATTTGACCAAAGTGCTGAAAAACTCCATCGCCAATCCCATCTCTCTCTCCGCGGGAACCGATCTTTTCCAACGATACCTCATCACCACGCTCAACCGGCCGGGGGCTTTGAATTTGGGACCCAGCGATGACTTCAAGATTATAAGGAACCATTTGATCTCGAATGGCAATATCTTTGTGGAAAGAGCAAAGCAGAGCAGGGAAAAGATTGCCAGCTTTGGTACATCCTTCATTCGGGAAGGTGCGACGATACTCACCAACGGCGGGTCAAGAGTGGTGGGTGCGTTGCTTAGGAGGGCAGCCGAATCGAGCACGATGCGCTTCAAAGTTATATACGTAATCTCTCCGACCTCCACCGACGCCGAGGGTGGCCGAAAGACCGTGGCAGATCTGCGGGCGCACAATGTACCGGTCGCTGTGATTCCGGACTCGGCAGTCGCGTTCTCACTCGGCAAAGTGGACATGGTGATTGTAGGCGCCGAGGGTGTGGTTGAGAATGGAGGCATCATTTCAAGACTGGGAACATACCAGATCGGTCTGCTAGCCAAGAGCAAAGGAAAGCCATTCTACGTGGTGGCGGAGAGCCACAAGTTCGTCAGGTTATACCTATTGAACCAATTCGATCTTCCCATCGACCAAAGGATCTTGGAATTCAGCATCACGGACGACGAAAACGCCACCGAGGACGAAGGTGTCGCGGACCTGAACAGCGGCAGCAGCACTAGCAACAAGCCTAAGAACTCCGTGCTCACCGCGACTAACGCCGTCGATTTCACCGTAAGTTAAACCCCCGACTTCCCATTTTAAATGCGCGTGAGCGATAGAATTTCCAATGATCTAATATATTTGCCTTACAGCCACCCGATCTCATCTCCGGCATCATCACCGAATCCGGTGTCCTCACGCCCTCCGCCGTGTCAGAAGAACTGATTAAGATTTGGTTTTGAGCCCCCCTCTCCCTCCTCTAGAGAGCACAGGGAAAAAACGCAACTTCCCAATACCTCCCTTTCTAAAAAAAAAAAATAGCCTGCTCAGCAGGAGTAGCCCACAACATCTACCAAGCAAGTACGCGCCTTTTATCGCACACACCCACGCCCCTGCCTTTCTACTCGAGATCTTACCCAAATTTTGAGTACTTGTTTGACCTCCTTATACCAGGCCTGGCGGCAATTCAATTGCATCACGAAAACCCACCGCCGCCCTTATGCGTAGACATGCATGGTCGTGGTTCAGGAAGCTTAGCGAGGGGTGACGGGCTCACATTTAATCTAGCGATGCTTGTGATGCTGAGTAGAGGTTGCGATGGACGGTTTATGAAGAGACTGGGTGATGAGGCGGTGGGGTGATATGGCCGAGCGATCGATGAATGGGTGAATAGTGCGGTATAGAAGCGTTGCGATGTGTTGGCACATTATCTATTGTAAAGATGTTGATACTGGGCTCCAACTAGCTAGCTCAACTAGTTAAGTAGATGGTTATTGAATGTCGTTGATGATGCAAATCCTTCCCCAACCACATACACATACATGTATGTAGTTTGACATCAGAAAACTGCACAACTGCCATAAACGACATCTCTTTCAAGCAGTTTCTGCTTGTGAGAAGTATTAAACAATTCTCAACTTCATCATACAATTGCGTGTTCGTTTCGTTTCCTTTTCCTCTTGTCGTCCAGTTCGGTTCACGCATATATCCCCCAATCTACATGGGGATGTTGTTATTAAGATTTTTTTCTTGTGGTAGCGTTGGTTAGTGGGTATTTAGTTGCGTTTGATACTTGGGGGAAATGTAGTACTAATGCATTATACCATATTGTCGATAGTAACGTGTATATGTGTATACGAACAACTAAGCCCTTACAACACCTCAAGCTTTTGCCAAGTTAATTGGGGGCGCGGTATAGAAACTTTTATTAGCGGTGTGTGTAGGTAATTTCCCCCCCCCCCCCCCCCCGGATTTGGCGTTTTTGGGATTTTGAATTTCTAACCTTCGTAGGCTTAATCTGCCACCACGTATTCATGGTGCTTGTGGTGTTTTTGGTGGCTGGCTGCTCAGCTTGTCTTTTAGCTAAACCTTAAGAGATACCGTATACTTTTCAGCTCGTCCTTCTTTTTCTCCCTTAAGTGCTTGCGCTCTTTTTTTTTTTTTTTTTTTTTTTTTTTTTTTTTTCAAGTTCGCATGCCCCCCAAGTTTCAACGCTTTTTCATAAATTAGCAATCAACCACGCACGCACGCACGCACGCACGCACGCGTGCGGGATGTCCTTCAGAAACCTCTTCTCATCCATCACTCGGTCTACTCTTCTCCTTGCTTTCCTCGCCCCTCACGTAGCTCGCCCGCAAGCCACTCAAACGATTTCCTCTTACCCAGCATACCAGTCTCTCCGAGCCTGCGGCCAATCATGCTTTTATAACGAAGTTAAACACGATATCCTCGGCTCCAATCTCAAGTGCTGTAAGCAGCAGTACTGCGCCGACCAAGCGGACGAGCAGTGTTACTGCCGCGAGGATTTGGCGCCGAAAGCCACCTCATGGTTGTCACTCTGCATCGACAAGCGGTGCTCTAGCCCCGTCGACTTCACCAGTGCCGTCAACGTATACGATTCTTATTGCACCCGGAATCGAAATGTCATGGTGTCGCCGACGATGACGACTCCCCCCCCTACTGGGACAGCTACGGAGAAACCATCGCAAACCGTCCCGACTGGCACAGGGTTGGTGACAGTGGTTGTCACTGCCACTTCTGGAGCGCCGTGGGTAGGTAGTCCACCCGGCGGGACAGTGTTGGTTTTGATATTGGTCAGTTGGTAATTTTTGTTCAAACTTATACCCAACGACATGCTAATATTTGGTAGGGCCCTCTAATACAGACGGTACTATGGTAAACTCTGAGAAAGGTTGCGGTCACGAACAACACTGATAGTGTATTTCATATGATATCATTCATACCTACCTACTCTAGCCTTAGCCTTAATTAAACCTTAACGATCCAAAGACATCTAAGTAGCCTAACTACTATACTATAATCCTATAGGGTAAACAGGATTTAAATACAGTACTTGTATTTCTGACTTAACTGGCTGGGAGGCTAGTGTAAAATCCATCAAAGACCAAAAGTCTACGTCAGAACTGTCTTGTTTGGAAAACTCCAGGACGAATGTATGTACGTAACGTGAATCCTACAGAAATTAACTGCTAGCCCGAAGAGAAGTTTGACCCCATCCTCCCACCACCAAAAACAAAAATAGCGGTCTGTCGGCCATATCGAACCCCGTCAAAGATGCATGAACACAAGGTTTGCTCAAAGCCTTAATGTGAGATGACGCGAACCTAGACTGTAGCTTCAAGAATTGTAATCTGGTTCAACGTGGCACTGTGTATCACACGGGAGACTGACTTAACGATAGCAGGTGTGAAAGCGACAATAGTACGATGGATTGTAATCATCGGCCGTTTCAACGGAATACGGGACTGAGATTCGCGATCATAGATTATTCATGGTGTAAAATTACTAGATCCGAATCCGCCGTTGATGAACAAGTTTGGAGAGGAAAACTTTTCTTTTCGGTGTATTATGAAACGAAAGAATATGATATATAGCTACATATGAGGGTTTCTTTATACAAGGTATTTGTACAACAGGGAACTTTTCCTTTTTGAAATGTGATGAGACGGGTACTTAAGCTCGCAACCCAACGCTGTGTATCCTTCGTTTCTGGAAAGATGCAACGTCTGGGAATGCGTCGCCTGTGGATGGGCGAGTCTTCTTGAATTGCGGGGTCGTTGGCGTGGGAGGGGATGTCGGGTTTGTAGGCTGGTGTGCAGGATGTTGTGTTGGGGGTGTTGGTGTTTTTCCATAAAGTTTCTGCTCGTACTCATCTAAGTCTCTGGGTTGGTGTGGCGGGGATTCAGATTCGGCCTCGGCCTCCTCGATCACTTCCTCGACCTCGCGCAGCATTTCGTCCGCTACTCTATCTTTCCGATGTCCCGTTTTGACGACGCCTCCCCACAGAGTCTCGAGATCAATCTCGTCTCGCTTTTCTTCGGTGAACATTTGGATCACGACATTCACGCCGGGCTTCACATCTCTGAATCCTACGAAGTTGTCTACGTTGGCCCCTGGCATCTCTGTATCTAACGGGTGCGCCTCGATCTTGCCAATTGTACAGCAGATCCAGCCCGTGCGGATCCCATCGTCAATGTTGCCTTCCGGCTCTGTGGCGCCGACGTTTGCCATCATCTTCATGCGCTTGGCTTTGCGCCGCAGCTTGATCTTGAGCTCGTTCCGTCCCAGCAGTCCCGCGGCATTAGCACGTAACGAGTGCTCGCGCCGCAACCAACGACACATTCGGTCTGCGGATACATGTAGATGTTTCTCGGATCGTGCGGTGCATAGGAGCATGATGAGTTTTGGGCCGAGCGCGGGCGGCGGGTCGAGGTGGCGTAGATCGAGAAGCTGGAGATCATCCATACCTGCGGTGTTGGCGACGTAGTCGAGGATTGTCTCAAGGAGAGGAGGAGGATTGGGGGGAAGGTCAGGTATTAGAACGGCTTGTTGTGGGGTAGGGGCAGGCCGATTTTGAAGGTACCATGGCAAGGGTGAAGATGAGGATGGTGCTGCTTCAGAATCGGGTTCAACAAAGGAGGTGGAGGATGTTGCGCTGGACGTGGCATTGGACGTATCGTTGAAATCATTCGAAAATGCGAAGTTTGATTCGGAGGCGGTCAATGGATCGTTCGCCTGTGTTCTCCGTCGAACGGAAGATGCGATGGAGCGGCGGAATAACGTGGGTGTCGACGAAGAGCGCGAGATTGCACCGGTGCTACATGTTCGACAGCAGCCAAGCCCTGAGGCTAGAGCTCGAGGTATCGACATGGGAAGTAATTGGTGATGGGGCTGAAGATGTTTGACTCCGCAAGAAGGGTGAAAAGAGTGTTCGGAACAAATGAATTGACGTCTCGCGACGTCTCGCTCGATCCAAACTTTTGGTCGGCGAGTTGAAGCTCCGACGTAGGTTGCGCCACAGGGACAGGGCAGGGCTGAGCACGTGAAGATTAGATAACGGACCCCTGTCATTTTTATTTTTCGGGCGGCGAAAATGGCGGGGCGAAGAAAGGCGGCCGCCTTTCTATTTCTTCCATCCCTCTCTAGACTCATCTTTCCTCACGCCTCCAACACTCTTCCCACCAGTTTTATAACCGCATAAGGGGGCTCTGGGAGTATTTGTCTTTCAAGCTTTCACTCGTATCCGCCCTCCCGGCAACAATAGAAATAACATCGTCAAACTACAGACTCGCCTATCACCCGCTTACCATGGAGGTCGACGCCCCGCTCCATTTCACACCCGACGTGAAAAACGCCCCAACAGTACTCTGCGCAGACTGTGGCGCTCCCATCGATGGCACACAATCTGCAGGAGCTTTTTGCTACGACTGCATCAAGCTTAAGACTGATGTTACCGGAACTATCCAGCGCGAGGCCACACTACACATGTGCAGGGACTGCGACCGATGGCTGAGCCCTCCGAATTCGTGGGTAGTTGCCCAGCCAGAATCTCGAGAGCTCCTCGCCCTTTGCCTCAAGAAACTTCGTGGCTTGAACAAACTGCGCATCATTGACGCCAACTTCATCTGGACGGAATCCCACTCGAGGAGGATCAAGGTCAAAATCACAGTGCAGTCTGAAATCGGAGATGGAGCCATTATGCAGCAGAGCTTCGAAGTCGAATACACCCAAAACTACCACCAATGCCCCGACTGCGCGAAGAGTTATACCCACAACACCTGGCGAGCCTGTGTGCAGGTCCGTCAGAAGGTCCCTCACAAGCGCACCTTTTTGTACTTGGAACAGTCCATCCTCAAGCATGCCGCCCATAAAGATACCATAAATATCAAGGAAGTCCACGATGGCATCGACTTCTTCTTCGCTCAACGAAATCACGCGGAAGGATTTGTGGATTTCCTGAAGGCCGTAGTCCCCATCAACGTGAAGAAGAGCCAGGAGCTTATTAGCCATGATATTCATACCTCAACCAAGAGTTTCAAGTTTTCCTACTCGGTAGAGCTGGTACCTATTGTAAGTTCTCGGGTTCCTGACCATTTTTAATACTTTTGGGCTAATTCGGTACTTTTAGTGCAAAGACGACCTCGTCGTGCTGCCAATACCACTGGCTCGGAAGATTGGCAACATCTCTCCGTTGACGCTGTGCTACCGCATCGGTACCTCCGTCAATCTGATAGATCCGCAGACTCTTCAGACCGCTGATGTTGACACGGCACTCTATTGGCGGACACCTTTCCGGTCCCTTGCTGACGTGCAGGAGCTGTGTGAATTCATTGTGCTAGACATTGAGCCTTTGGGAGCCAAGAAGGGCCGCTATTTCCTTGCGGAAGCAACTGTCGCTCGTGCAAGCGATATGGGCTCAAATGACAGCACGTACTACACGCGCACGCATCTCGGCGGCATCCTCAGTGTCGGCGACTCAGTTATGGGCTATCACATGTCCGGCACAAATTTCAACAACGAGCTCTTCGACAAGTTAGAGGAGTCTAAGCACGGAGCTCAAATTCCCGACGTGGTGCTAGTCAAGAAACACTACAACCGCTCCAAGAAGTCGAAGAGCAAGCGCAACTGGCGTGTCAAGCGCATGGGCAAGGAAGAGTCGGAGATGCTTCCCAGGAAGCAAGACCAAGAGAAGATGGAGCGCGACTTTGAAATGTTCTTGCGCGACGTGGAGGAGGATGAAGAATTGCGTGCTGGCGTGGCCTTGTACAGGACACAGCAGGAACAGATGGGGGCAGATGCTATGGAGGTCGAGGAGAGTGAATTTGGCGATGATGAAGGGCTTGCCATTCCCATGGATCAGCTTCTTGATGATCTTGAGGACATGAACATGGGAGATTAAGCTTTGTTAGCTTGGAAGCTAGGGGCGGGTTTATTTTGGTTGGATTGGCATTTACATTTTTGGCATTTGAACCGGCGTTGTTTGGATCGATTCCCGGATGAGGGATTATTTCGGTCTGTAGTCGAGGGTGATACCGGTCTTGATTTCTTTAGAAGTATTTCATGATGGACATGAGGGCAATAAAAGGGGTAAAAGTTTTGGCAATACCAATGTTCTAAACTTTACCATCATGCTTGCTTGCTTGATGTTGCTCGCAGATTGCGAAGCGTCTTTGTGACTCTATTGCTACATATAACATGTAGATCATTGATAGTACATAACTATAGGATTACTATAGTATTACTAGTTACTATTTTTGCCGAACACTGAAACAAATGATACACTGGGAATCAATAAACAAGTTTTTCCACAGGATGTCACCCTGGTTGGAGGATTGTTTTCTCGGTGATTTGATTAGTGGATGACATGTATGCGGCTTGCGTAACCTCGCTCACCTTGCGTTATTCCCATGAGGCGTCGTATAATCAAGCCGCAGCTAACAATAGAACCATGCCCGATACAGCTAGCACACAGTCACTATCGATAAATAGTTGGCATCTAGCGAACCAACCAAGCCAAGCTTAGATGGGTGCGCCCCGCCTGTACACGGTACGGCGTACCACATATCAGGACGTCACCAATCCCCATGTCAAACCGCGCATAGCCACCCCATGGGCCAAATACGATCTAGAACAGCTATGGGGTACTTAGGGACTTTGCTCCGGCGACGCGCGTTTTTTCCCGACGTCGTTCGTTGCTCTCTCTAACTTGCCGTCATTCCCGGTCACTCCGATCCATATATCTATCTCTCAGTAGTCTTAACGTGCTGTGGGACGGTTCAAAAAGAAAGCGTTTTTTGTTCTTGAGCTGCCAAGATAGGCTTCTGTGTGTCTAGCTAGGTTGTTGGATCGCTCGTTTTGTACCAACCCCGTCCTTCGTTAATAGTGAGTGTGTCACGATGAAGAGCGTCTGGACCGGGTTTCTGGTGGGGGCGGTTTCGCTGGGAGCTGGTGTACAAGCCCAGAGTTACAATTCCATCCCGGATATCGAAGTTTACGGCCAGCATTTCTTCTACACCAACAATGGGTCGCAGTTGTGAGTGGAACCATGTCGTATCGTGGCAGTGGCATTGCGCTGACTCAAACAAGCTATATGCGCGGAGTCGCGTATCAGCAGAACTACTCCCCTAACGGCTCCGTCGATACCAACACCAAATATACCGACCCTCTCGCCGATGGGAACGGCTGCAGGCGTGATATTCCCTATCTAAAACAGATATACACCAATGTCCTTCGTGTATATGCCATCGACCCCAAGCAGAACCACGATGACTGCATGGAGCAACTAGCTGCGGCCGATATATACGTGATTGCGGATCTGGGCGAGCCAGGAACATCTATCATATCAGATAATCCTAGCTGGGATGTTTCATTGTACCAGCGGTATACGAGTGTCATTGACTCACTGTCCAAGTACAAGAATGTGATTGGGTTCTTCGCTGGCAACGAGAATGTCAGTGCCAACAACCAGACCGCTGCCGCTGCCTACGTCAAAGCCGCAGTGCGCGATACAAAGGGATATATCCAGAGCCAGGGCTATCGAAAAACCCTCGGCGTTGGTTATGCGACAGCCGACGTCCCTTCACGCAACGAATTAGCCCATTACTTTGCCTGCGAGCCCGGAAATTCCGGAAACCGCACACAAATCGACTTCTGGGGCTACAATGTCTACTCGTGGTGCGGTAATAGCTCCTATACAGAATCATCCTACGACGAGCGTGTCAAGTTCTTCTCCGACTACCCGGTCCCTGTCTTCTTCGCAGAGTACGGCTGTATCAAAGGGCTTGAAGCAGTAGGAGGCGCAACCCACCGACAATTCACCGACATTCCCGTTCTCTATGGCAACATGACATCCGTCTTCTCAGGCGGCATCGTCTACGAATGGTTCATGGGCGCCAACGACTACGGCCTCGTCTCCCTCACCAACAACGACGCCAGCGTGTCCCCCTACCCAGACTTCACCTCGCTACGCTCACAACTCGCCTCCATCTCGCCTTCCTCCACGGCCCGCAGCGCCTACACACCCTCAAACAGCGCGCCCGCCTGCCCAAGCGTAACCTCCAACTGGGCCGCAGCCGCCTCACCCCTCCCACCATCGGTGAACCCGCAGCTCTGCGCCTGCATGGCGGCCAACCTGCAATGCAACGTCAAATCCACCGACGAGACCAAGTACGGCTCCGTCTTCAACTTCATCTGCGCCGCCAAGGACGACTTCTGCGCCGCCATCGCGCACAACGCCACGACGGGTACCTACGGCGGCCTCAGCGGCTGCGACCCCAAAGACCAGCTCGCATGGGTCGCCAACCAGTACTATGTCGGCAACGGCCGCAGCAGCAGCGCCTGCGCCTTCAGCGGCCTCGCGTCCCTGCAGAGCGCGTCCACGAGCTCCGGCTGCGCGAGTTTGTTGCAGGCCCTTGGGACCGGCGGGACAGGTACTGTCGCGAGTCCCACGGGCAAAGGGACTGAGGGCGTTGCGTCGACCTCGAGTCACGGCGGCGCGGCGGCGAGGGTGCATGGCGGGGCTTTTGTGGGGTATGGGTCGCTGTTGGGGATTGCGTATGCGGCGCTTGTTGCGGTTTCTTTGGCGGGGGTGTTGGTTTTGTGAGGGGCGTCGGTGGTTGGTGTTGAGGGAAACAAGGGAAAGATTGATGAGTTTATGAATTTATTTAAAGTGCTAAATGTCGGGAATGCAGTACCTTCTCATATAGTAGCATCAACAAGTCACCCATTTTACCGACTTGGAAAGAAGATTGGACAGGCGGAGAAAAATCATTGAACTTTCTTTTTTCTTCATCTTTAAAACTTCGATCCTTTAACCTTCTTCTTCCCATCCCTACATTACGGGGATCCTATGATTTGGGTAGAGCTAGTTGAATGGATTTCAGCTAGTAATCATCCTTTGGTAATAAATAGATTTTGAAAGTGTGTTTGTGAATAGTTCAAATATGTATAATTTTCATACCTACATCACCTGTCTACCCCTTAAATATATTTAAAATTAATTAATTTTAGGCCTAAAACCTTTTAATTAGCTAAAAGTTGTCTAAAATTAGCTAAAAGTAGGGTAGGGAAGGAGCACCTAGGGTAGAAAGGAACCCACACAATCATTAGTATACTAGTATATTATATAGGAAAAGGATGGCAGTAGGGGTACCTAGGGCGGTTAGCTCTAATAGGTACTTAACGAGCTGCAGCTAAATTTAAGGGGTGCAGCCTTCTAGGGTTAATAGGGGGGGGTATAAGAGGTGATCCAAGTATACTAAGAATATAGGAATACTACTATTATTAAAATAAGAAGTAAATAAAAGCTATCTATTCTTTAAAAGCTATTATTTTTTTTAAAAACTACTTAAAAGTTTTCACCCTTTAAAAGCTATTATATAATTAATTTTTATTAGTAATTAAATCCCCTCTAATACGTATTTAATATTAGATCTATTAAAAATATATAACGTCATCGGCATGCGAGTTGATTAGGCATGCGAGTTAATTACTCTGCTAAAACTATACTAAAATATATTATTATTAATAGTATAACGTAATAGCTTAATAACTTTAATAGCTACTAGAGTTAAAAGA
>KZ805515.1:51074-66641 GCA_003073855.1 Periconia macrospinosa
GTATATAGTGTGTGTTTAAGTTCCCTATATAACTAGTAACCTACCTATTAGACTAGGACTATATATATCTATAGACCTAGTATAGTGCTAAGTGTATAGTATTTATAGTAGTTTATATTTAGTAAGTAACCTATGCCCTCTAGTTAAGCTAATAAGTAGTAAACAAATAAGTATGTACGCTATAGCCTATATTAGTAATAAAAGTAAAACCTATAGTATAGTTCTATAAAGTAAAAATATAGTGTATAGATAAAATTCTACCTTTTAATAAAGTATTAATATAATTTAAAATAAATATATAAGAGAGCACCTAAAAAATATTACCTTTTTCTATAAATTAAGCTACCTTTATAATATTAACTAACTAACCTATATTACCTAAACTAGGTATAATTTAGTAACACCCCTACTATACACACGTTAGTTTAATACTATACTTTATAGGTATTAATGCTACTAAGTTCCTTAAAAACTATAATTAAATATATAATAACTATAGTTATAGTAATAAAATAAAAACCTAGTCCCTACTAGAATACTATAAAATATAACCCTAATAGCTAATTAAGTTCCTAGATTTCTTTTAGAAAGAGAATTAGGCCTAGCTCTAAAAGGATATTAAAAAATACTAGAAAAAGTATAATAAGGGCTAACGTATTAGGATAAAAAACTTCCTTAGAGCCTTTATTAATAAAAGTATTAGAAATAAACTTTCTTTAGTAGACTACTTTACTACTTTTGTAATTTACTTTAAAGTATATATTAAAAATAAATAGCTAAATAAAAAAAAGTAAAAATACTAGTTTTTTAAAGAACTTAGTAGTAATAACTAGAAAAAAGTGCTATATAATATACTAGAAGGAGATTACCCTATCTATAATAATTATAAGTTATATAAACTCTAGAAAATCTATAACTATATAAAGACCTAATACAACTAACGTAAAGGTATTTAAAAATACTAGAAGAAAGAGGATTCCTAGAACTAATAGATTACTAAAGTAATAGCTAAGGATAGAACTAAACTAATTATTTCTATTTTAGAGAAGACTACTAAAGTAGCTATAAAGCCCCTAGTAGACCTAGCTATTAATAAATTAGTAAAATAATTTAATAACCTATAACTTAATATAGTAGAAATAACTAATTTTATAAGTAGCCTAGCCTATATATTTCTATTTTAGAATAATAAGAATAGCTATACTTACTTTATAATAAAGATACTTTTTACCTAAATAAAAAATTATATACTAAGTAACGCTAGTAGAGCTCTACCTTAGGTACTTTAAGAACCCTAGGGACCCTAGATCTTTAGATAAATAGAAACTAATAGACTAGCTAATAGATATTGCTACCCTATTAATAGTAGTTATTCCTTATCTAGAAATTATAGAAGATACTATAGATATATAGACATAAACTATAGTATAGTAAATTATTTAAACCTAATTAATTTTAAAAGAAATAGATAGTACTATTATAAAAGAAACCTAAAAGGGACGCTAGGTAGCACCTTCTAGTATAGATTCTAAAGTAACCTACTAGGTAAAATTACTAGAGTACCTAAAGAAAACTAATAGGCCTACCTATTATAGAAACTTTACTAATAATTTAATTACTTAAGTAAAGACTTAATAAAGCTATTCTAAAATATTATTCTAGAGTTAAACCTACTACTAAATAGCTTATAAAGAAACGTAGAGGTATAGTATAACTATAAAAGTATTACACTATCCTTATTAGAAGATAAACTCTAGAAAGTTTAGTAATTTAATAATTTATTAGTAATTAACTATTATAAAGAGACATCTAAAGTGTTTATACTAGATAAGGTAGATAAATAATATTTACTTATAAATGCAGAAATAAATAATAATATTAAGAAAGGCTATACTAGAGGTTAGCGTAGTTAACTATCTATCTAATATTGTACAGAACTAGAACCTATAAAAAGAGATATATAAATAAATAAGCTAATAACTCTACTTATAGGTGTTTAGACCCCTATAATAAACTAAATACTAAAATAAGTAGTAGATAGAATACGTAAGTAAAATATAGAATAAGATATTAATAAACTAGCTCCTAGGAGCTAATAGGATTTATTACTATACACTACTTAGATAATACTTTAAAATAAAGATATACCTAATATTAAAGTACTATTTACCTACTTAGATTAGCTACTTAACACACTCTATATAATCTTTTAACTAAGGAGATAGTAATAAAAAACTAATAAAAAATCTAAAAATAATTTAAACTTTATACTAACCTGCCTTATATAGTAAGAAGTAAAAAAACTATTAATTATAGATCTTACGGTATACTTAACTATTAAAGAACTACTTCTAGAATTACTATAGAAAAAATAAGAAGAAAAGGCGCGTAGTAATAAATTATAATCTAATATAATAATAATCTCTAACTAGATAGGCCTAGGTGTGCTAATTAATAGGAGTAGACTAGGATTAATCCTAGTTAACGCTAATTAGTTAATACTACCTAACGCTACAGCGCTAATAATAATAAACCTAATACTTTCTAGAAAAATTAACTATTATAAAATAAACGCGTAGAATACGTATTTATATCTTTTTATTAATAAAGTAGAAAGTTATATAAGCGCGCTATTATAGCGCGTAGCTAAAAGCTAAAAATAAAAAGAATTAAAAAATAACGTAATACTAGACTAATATTCTACTATAGTAAAGTATATTATAAAAGGATTTAGTAATACCTAAATAGAGAAGCTTAATAAAATCCTATTAGTAAATATAGAAAGAGAAAACTAATAAAATAAGACTATTATAATTAGCTATAATTTACTAGAAGTGTAAGGGTCTTAGCAGGGTACAGGTAAGATTTAGAGCTAGAAAGCTATATAGGTAGAAGAAGGGTCCCTATATAAGGGTGTCCGGGGCCTAGAACATAGTTAATCTAGCTCCGGCTAGGGTTACCTAGAGATACGTAGGATAGGCCTATAATACTACCTCCTCCTTTTAAAAACCTTATTTATAAGGTAACTATATATAGAAAGAAAAGCTAGTTATAATACAATCTAAAATTATTAAAATTAGGGCTAAAATAGGCCCTTCTAGATACTAAAACTATTAAAAACTAACTTCTAATTTATGCAATATATCTATATACAGCTACCCTAGTTACTAGCTAAAGTTACTTATTACCCTTATAATTATTGTAATAGTCTTTATAATTACACTTAATTTCGTTATTATAATTACCCTTATAATTGTAATTAACGTTAATATTATTATACGCGCCCTAATTATTATAGTTACTATTATTAGTAGTAGGTAATTTATTATTAATAGGGTTAGCATCTAATTACTTATAATTTTATAAGGAAATTAATATCTCTAACATCTTAGAGGGCCTTAGAAAGGCCTCTTATTACCTATAGAAAGGCCTATAAATATTTATAATTTAGGCCTTAATATTATTAGTTATTAATTAATTATTATAAGTAGTTAATTAATTATTGTAAGTAGATTTAGTATTAATTTCTTTATAAAATTACTTATAAATTAATACCTACAATAACTTAGAGGGATCTAGAGACGGTACGCAAGCTATATTAATAATTATAGGCTTATTATTACTATTATTATTGTAATAATAGTAAAGTATAGGCTATATAAGCTATATAGGCTAGATAGGTTAGACGGGTTAGATAGGTAGACCTAGCTGCCCTTAGTTACCTTTAGAGATCTATGTAGGTATTAGGTTACTAATAAAATTACTAGTAAATTAATACTTAGTTAGTAGTAATAGGGTACCTATAAGTAGAAAGTAGGGTATAGAGTATGCGTATAAGAAGCAAGACTCTCTAAGAGGCTAATTAATAGGTTAATTAGTAGGCGTTAGATAAGTAAGCCTTTAGTTACTAGACTCCCTCTTTTATATTATTTTCTTTAGTATTTTATATAAAATATTATATACTTAAAGGGTCCTCTATAACCTCTAATTTTTAAAGCCTAACTTATTTTTATTAAACTTTAAGTTTTTTATACGTAACTTTAGCTATTTTATATAAAACTTTAGTTACGCTACGCGTACGCGTAGAGAGCTAATTATATAGATATTACCTATAGAGCTGCGTTTGTTAAAAAGAGCGTTTTTACTAGTAAATTAGATCTATTTTATAAACTTTTAGTAACCTAAGGTATTGCGCGTAGGTAACTATAGACCTAGCTCTTATTTAATAGTAGGCGTAGGCGTAGGTTTTATAATAATATAACTTAGTAAGCTAAGTTTATAAAAAATAGTGTATTTACTAGTAAAATAGGCTCCTTTTTAAATATTTAAGGGCCTAAAATATTACTTATAGGTAGTAGAGAAGGCAGCTCTTATTTAATAGCAGGTAATAATATTATAGAAAAAGAGCGTATGTAAAAAAGAAAAAAAAAGTATAACTAATAAAACCCTAACAGCTGCGTTTATTAGAAAAGGTTTTTTTATTACTAAAATCGCCTCTATACGTAAACTATTAGTACTTTTAGTTATTACGTATAGTAAACGTAGCTACTTATTATAATTTATTAAGATATTATTAGGTAGTTATATTTATTAGAAAGGGCTAATTTTACTAGTAAATTGCCCTAATTTATAAACTTAAGGTACCCTTAGTTATCCTATAATTATTAATTAATTAATTTTATAATTACGCTTAATTAGACGCGTTTATTAGAAAGGGCTAATTTATATAGTAAATTGCTAAGTTTTGCGAATACTTAGTGCCTTTATTAATCTATTAATTATTAATTATTTTATCCTCTAGCGTAGTTCTCTAACTAGTAGCTTTTTAGCTTAGTATTTACCCTTTAGCTACCCTTTAGCGTAAGTTATAATTTGCCCTTTAGTATAGTTTTTTAACTAAGGCCTTTTAGCCTATCCTTTAGTAAGAGTTTTCTAAATAGCCTTCTAATAATAAATAACTTAGCTCTTTTACTATATAATTTATATAGAGAATTAGCCTTTCTTTTTTAAATTTCTAAATTATCTACTAATTCTAAAAAATAATTTAGCTCTAATATATAGCGCTAGCAAATTACTCTAGTATATAAGTTTTTTTTTATACTAGACCTCTATTTAGCGCACCCTTTAGCTTAGACCTAAAGCTCTTACTTAATATAAGAACTAGCCTTTTTACTTATAATTTAGCTCTCTAAGTTCTTTATTATAAATAGGTAGGTTTCTACCTTTTTAAATTATAGGATAGAATAAGAGCTTTAAATAGTGTAAGGGTCTTAGTAGGGTATAGGTAAGATTTAAAGCTAGAAAGCTATATAGGTAGAAAAGGGGTCCCTATATAAGGGTGTCCGGGGCCTAGAATATAGTTAATTCAGCTCTAGTTAGGGTTACCTAAGGATACGTAGGATAGGCCTATAATATAATATAAGGATGCTAAAGAGCTATTTCTTATATAACTAATTTTACTACTACTATATATAATACTTAAGTAATTTTTATAGATTATAAAATATTATATATAGGATAGAAATAGTGTAAAAAAATAAAAAAAATATATAGAAGAAGTAGTCTATACGTTAGTATAGACTTAGACGCTAATTAAAAATAGGTTAGTACTAGGAATTAACTATAGAGCTATTAGTTACACGTAATAAGTTTAATTTAGGAGTATTTTAAGTTAGGGAAGAATAACTAAGTATAATAAATATAGTAAGGTTAGTTATCCTATTAGTATTAGGTTCTAGAAAAAATACTATAATAGTACCCCCTTCCTTTAAAATAGAGTTAGTTATTAGGTTAAGTTAGGTATTAGGTTATTTTTATCTAAGAATAGGTTTAGTTTAGATAGGTATTTAGTGTAAAATTAGGTTACTATAGTATTCTTTTATAAAGACTTAGCTAGTTCCTATAATAGTTTATTATAGCTAGCTTATTAGGTTAGGTATTTATACTAATATTATTATTTATTATAGTAGATCTTTTTAATATTAATAATAACGTACTTTTATTTATTATTAATTATAATAGAATTAGGTAGGGGGTTTTATTAGCTAGGTAGGTAATTAGATTTAAATATAGCTAGTTAGAGTAGAAATATATAAAAAATAGGGTATATTTTTATACTATTAGGTAAGTTAAGTTAGTAAACGTAAAAAGATACTTTTTACGCTACCTTAAAGGGGCCTATGTTTTTTTAGTTTAGCTTTTTTAACTATTAGTTAGTTTAGATATTTTAAATATTAAGCTAGACTTAGTTTTTTATTACGTACGTAGAAGTAGGTATTTAGTTATAGTTTGCGTATTTTTACTAGAAGGCTTACGCCTAGAGTATCTCTTTATAAATATATTTAGTTAGGTTTTAAACTTTATCTACTAACTTATTAGCGTCTACTACTTATAGGGCTTTATAATAAAGTTAGAGTGTATTTAAAAGTAGTTTAAATTCTATTTATAGATATTAGCTAAACGTAGCTAGAAATAGAGAAACTTAGGTTAATTTAAATATCGTGTTATTTACTTTAAACTAGGCTATAAGTAACTAGGCTATAAGTAACTAGACTACCTAGTTATCCTACTAGTAATTTATAAATGTATAAAGTACTTATTTTATTTATACGTTTATAATTTTAGTTTAACTATTTATTTCTAGATAGAAAGTAGTAAAAAGTTAGATATTAATTTTTAATTACTTATAGAGTTTATCTTAAAAGATAGATATAAAATTTTTTTTATTAGATACTATTATTTTAGGTAGTTTATTATTATTTTATTAGATAATAAGGAAATAGTACTAAAGCACTACCTAGGTATCCCTACCTAGATAAAAATATAAAAAAGAATATTAAAATAAAAAAGGCGGGACTACCTTAATTATAAAAAAATTAAAAAAAAAAGGTTTAAAAAATATAGATAAGTATAATTAATTAATAGATTAATAAGTATCTAGGTATTACGTAAGGTAAGCGCTAGAAAAGCTTAGCGCCTACTTAAAAATAGTAGGAAAATAATAACACTCTCTATATTATTACTATCCTAATAACTACCTATTAAGGGCGGCTAAATAATAGGTAGGCCTAGACTAAAATAGTATAGTATTATACTAACTATCTAGGTATAGCTACCTAGATATTTCTATATAAAGTATAAAAAAAAGTTGCACGCTATACTATAGGTAAGTATACTTTACTTTTTTCTTTTTTACTATACTAGTTAATAATATCTAGTAAGTAAATAATATATAGAAATAATAGTAAAATGCGTAATAATATATAAAGTAATAATAATACGTAAAATAATATATAAAATAATACGTAAACTATAAAAAGACCTATTATTATTAAGTTATTTATCTAATTAGAATCTATATTAGTACTTTTAGTGCTACTTTATACTAAAGGTAAGAATAATAATAAGGGTAAAGGCGATAATATTAAGGGCGTAGGTTACCTTTTTCTATATATTAGATAATACGGTAAGATAGTAACTAGTAAAATTATTAAGAATATTATTAAAAATATAGTCTAAGATATTATTAAGAAGAGTCTTATAGTAGTCTAGCTAACTAATAAGTAAGCGTTAAAGGTATACTAATAAGGTTAGGCGTAAATAATTAATAGTAGTAGTTATAAGCGCGTAGTGCTAGCGTAATAATAATAACTAGTTCTAAATTTATATTAATAGAAGGAGCTTATTAGTTACTTAATATTTATAGTATTAGAGTTTAATAAGGACTTTAAAATAATATTAAGGGCGGAGGGCAGCGTAGAGTAGATGCGCTAGATTCTTAAGATCGCGCACTAGAACTAAAGACGTAAAAAAATAATATAAAATATAAATAAAGTTAATAAATAGAGGGTGATATAACTAGTAAAAAGCTTATAGCTCTATATAGCTATAACTATATAGGTTTAGGGTAGTTAGTTAGTAAGGCGAGGTTAGTAGAAGGCTTACAAAAGAATGTATTTAAATTATTATAAATAATTCTACTACTAGGTAGTAGTAAGAAAGAAGAGTATATATATATGTATGTTAAATAGAATTAATTAATTAAACAAATAAATAAATAAAAAAAAACATTAATTATTACTAAAAACATTTTATTATGTACACATAACTAAGTGCTTTACAAATCTATAGGTAAGACCTTAAAGTAGTTATTTCTTTATAAGGGTTACTATATATAGCTTTTAAAAAAAAGATTAGTTAATCTATAATATTAATTTTTTTATCTATTAGAGAGTTAACTAGTGTAACTACGTTATAGTTTAGGTAAAAGTATATATATAAAAGATAAGAGTGTTTAGAGGGGTATTAGTTAGAGTTACCTTTAAGTTTATATTAAAGCTTTTAAAGGAATATAAATAGATCTTTTTTTTTTCTATTAAAAGAGGAAAGGTTAAAGAGTTTATTAGTTTTTACTTTTACTATTTTAGAAGGTAATTAGGTTATAGGTAGAGTTATCTAGGAGGGAGATAAGCTACTCTTAGACTTTAGGGTGTTTTCTAAAACTAGAGGATCTTTAATATTAAAAGTTACTTTTTTTAAATAAAAAATAGACTATTTAACTATTGCTAGCTTAGAGTATAGGGTAGTTATTTTATTATAGTGTTAAGCTTTTTATTAGGTAAGGGTTTATTAAAAGGCTTTATTACTAGCTTTAATAGTAGATAACTCTATAAGAATTAGCTAGATTAGGTTAGAATTAGTAGCTATTCTAGCTAAAAAAGGGGATATAATATAATATTATAAAAGTACTATAAGTAAGCTTTAATTAGATTTAATATAAAGATACTAAAAAGCTATTTTTTATATAACTAATTTTACTACTACTACATATAATACTTAGGTAATTTTTATAGATTATAAGACGTTATGTATAGGATAGAAATAGTATAAAGAAATAAAAAAAATATATAGGAGAGGTAGTCTATGCGTTAGTATAGATTTAGACGCTAATTAAAAATAGGTTAGTACTAGGAATTAACTATAGAGCTATTAGTTATACGTAATAGGTTTAATTTAAGAGCATTTTAGGTTAGGGAAGGATAACTAAGTGTAATAAATGTAGTAAGGTTAGTTATCCCGTTAGTGTTAGGTTCTAGGGAGGATACTGTAATAGAAAGAATATATTATAATACTATATATAGAAGGATAAAGAACCTGCGCTACTTACAGAAGCTCTTTATATCTAGGTACTTAAAGACTTAGAGAAAAAATAAGAAGAGATTAACTCCCTAGCTATTAAACTACTAGAGTTATATAAGCTAGTTTCCTAAGGGCTCTATAAATAAATAAAAGCCACTATAACTAAATACACTAAATATATAGAAATTATATAGTAGGTCTATATAGCACATAAAAGAGTAGCTAATAAGGTTCGCCCTACTAATAAACTATAAAAAAAGGAGACCCTAGATTTTAAAAACTTAAATTAGAAGCAAAACACTATTAAGAGATAAATTACACATAATAGTTTACAGGGACCCTAGCTAGGTCCTTATAACTACCTATTTAAGGTATAATATATAGAGTTCCTTAAAGGGGAAAGGTTAACCTCTAAGTAATTTAAATAAATTAACTTTAAACCTATCTTTTAGCTAATAGAATTGCGCATCTTTAAAAAAATGCTTCTAAATTAAAAACCTACTATTACTTTTAACTTTTTTTAGTTAGGATGAATTAACTCTATAGTGTTACCTCTATATAAGATCTATATAAAACTTTATACTATATAGTAGTGTCTATCTTTTTAGCTACTAAAAATAGCTAAAAAAATAGTAATTAAAATGCTAAAAAAGAGGATTAAGAAGAATATACTAGAGCTATATAGTAGCTAGTATAGAAACCTATAGTTTATTATTATAAAGAAGGATAAAAGTTATTATCTAATTAATAATTTAACCTAATATAACGCGTTTACTATTTAAGATGCGTTACTACTACTATACGCAGATAACTTTTCTAAATAATTTAGAAGGTGTTGTATACTTACCCTAGTTAACTACTTTTCTAGATATAACTAAATAGAACTCTACCTATAGAGCTAGGATATAATAGCTTTCTAGATAGCTATTAAATTATATAGATGCTGTACCCTACTAATAGGCGCCACTAATACACCCGTAGTATTTCTAAAAGTAGTCTACTATATACTTTTTAACTATATCCTATATAATTATTTACCTTTTATTAATAATATATATATAAAAAAACTAAAGATAAACTATTAAGAAAAAGAATTATTACCTAGAGTGTAATAATTTATTCTAGAGCATATCTAATAGAATAACTATATTCTTATAGATATTAAGCGTGTAGGTTTAGTAGTGTCTAATAAGAAATATTACTTTAGTTTTAATTATATTAAGGTAGTTAGCTATAAAGTAGATATAAATAGATAATATCTATAGATAAAAAAAGTTATAAAAATTATTATATAGCTAGTACCTACTAACTAGAAAAAGGTGTAAATATTTATAAGCATTATTATCTACTACTAAATCTAGATTTTCTACTTTACACTAGTAGTAAAACCTTTATTTATACTTATATAAAAGAATATTAAGTTCTAATAAACTAATAAGCACTAAAAAGTAATAGATATACTAAAAGCTATAATTACTACCGCCTCTATATTAGTAACTATTAATTACGCTACTAATATAGGGAAAGTATTTTTTAGAGTAAATATAAGTAGCTAAGGCGCTAGCGTACTTATTAAGTAGATTAGTAGAGATAGGCTCTAATATCTAGTCTAATTTAATAGTTACTTTTAATCTAAAAATAAAGTAAAATAGTACTTTATAAAACTTAAATATTACGCGTTACTTTAGGCACTTAAAAAATTTAAATACTAGCTATATAGGTTAAACTTTATTATAAAAATAGACGCAGCTACATTAATTACGCAGCTTAATTAGTTATCCTTTAAATACCTAGGTGTACTAATAGATAAATAGCTAGCTGCTATAATAATATAGAATTTTAAGATTATATATATTACTAAAAAAAAGAATATAGTACTAGATATGCTATTTTAGTATCTCTAACTAGAAAGATATAAACTACTAAGTAAGCTAAAAGAAAATTTAGAAGAATTTATTAACTATACTTTAAGTAAATATATCTAAGTACTAGAAGTAAATAATATTTAGATACTAGAAGTAAACACTATAGAGCTTACTACTAGAAATAATAAGTACCTAACTAATTAGGCTGGCGAGTGACCCAACCCAGCTTTTTTTTAAACCTTAATAACTTTTTTAATTTAAAAGATATACTAATAAAACTTTAATAGGGGGTAGTCCTAGCCTAAAATTATATATAAATATTTTTTTTATAATTTTAGGGCTTAAATTACGTAAGTTATTAAAGGGTAAAGTTTATAACCCAGTTGGGTTGGGTTATACTTAGGGGGGTCCTTTTTTAGACCTATTTTTAGCCATAACTTAGCCAAAACTAGTCCTAAATAGGTAATTTTTCGTTCTATTTATAACGCTAATCTAGTAGTATAATATAGAAATTTTTTTATAATTTTAGGATTTAAATTACAACTTAAAAAGGAGGTACCCGTGGTACCCCCCCAACTTACTAGTCTATAACTAATTAGTATATAAAAGACTTAAATAATATTACACAGTACCTACTAATACTAAAGATACCTAAAAAGTTATCTAAAAATAAAAAAAAGGCTTAGAAAAAAAAGACCTTTACTTTTTTTACTTATAGAGGGCACCTATTTAAAAAGAGCTCTAGGTATTAAGTAGTACGTAGAGTTATTAATAATAAGGATATATAAATTATATTAATTTAAGAAATTTATTAATAGCTAGGTTACTAAAAAGAAAACGCTATAGCCTTAGTATTTTACTATAGGTACTAGTAGGAAAGTTTCTAGGACTTATGTAAATAAACTATTATATAATATAAAGTATACTAGAAACTAAAATAAATAAGAAAAGTTTAGATACTTTAGTCGTTAATTACTACTCTACTATAGTAAATAGTATATATTAACGTAGTCTATATACAGTAGGGTGATAAAAAGAATTAGTAATCTTTTTTTTCTACTTTTTTAAATAGCTATAACTTTTACAATATAAGAGCTATAAATATAATTTTTATAGATTTAAAAAGCTAAGATCTAGGGGATTAATAGGGTAATATTGCTTGGCGCCAAGACCTTAGTGTAAATTTTATATATAGGCTTAAAATGAGTGGTTTTTTTTACTCTCTCTTTCTAGCTATATAACTTTTTAAAAGTAGTATATATAGGGGCTAAAAAAATATACTAACTAAAATAGGCCTAGGAGGTAAACTAGTAGCAAAATCTCGAAGCTAGTTTACTACCTAGGTAATTAATAGGACTTAATATAAAAAAATATAAAAATAATTACGTAAGCATAAATTAGTAATATATTAATAATAACTATTATATCTTTAATTCTTTTAGGTAGGTAAAACCTAGACACCTATTTCCTCCAAAATGCAACTAGAATTATCAATTTTTAAAAAACAAGTGGATCTTCTCCTAAGAGCTAATTGCTCTAATAAAAAAATTTCTACTACTTTAAATAAGCCTCTAAAAAGCATTTATAATGCTAAAAGCCAAATTAAAAAAAAAAAGCCTAGAATACCCCTTAGAAAGAGCTAGTTTAGGACGCCCTAAGAAATTAGCTGATAGGTATAAAAGAAGAATTAATAGGGACATTGAAATTGACCCTAGTAAATTAAATCAAGATTTACTAGTTAATAACTCTTTACCTATTAGTAAAAGGACTCTATAAAGAGTTATAAAAGAGGAGGATTAGCAAATAAATAGGGCTGTAAAAAAGCCTTATTTAAATAAAAAAAAAGCTGCTAATAGGCTTAAAAGAGCTAGGATTCAAAAAGCAAATATTAGAAATATTAATTTAAATAAAATTATATTTTCTAATAAGTCAGGTATTAAAAGGGGTAAAGGTAGAAGGGCTGAATTCTATCGAAAACGGCAAAAATCACAAACTTGGACTAAAATTTATTCTAGGTCTAATACTGGTAAGTTTAAAAATCTAAAAAAAATATTAGCTAATACTAGGCCTATTTTTCTATTATATTTATAATTTTTATATATATAGCTTTTAAACTAACTATTTTATAGGCTATGATATTAAGATCCAAGTTTGGGGGACTATTTAGATAGGTGGTAGAAGCAAATTAGTATTTGTTAGGGATCCTATAGAAACTAGGACCTTAACTAGTACTAGATATATTAGGGAAATTTTAGTCCCTATTATTAAACCCCTTATTAAAAAGCGTAAGTTTTATATATCTTTTTATTTTATTTTTTTCTTTGTTTTTCTTTTAATAAATTTATTATTAAAAATCTAATTAATATAAATTAATACTAATATTAATATCTATTTAGGGTGGAAATTTCAAAGGGATAATTCCCCTATCTATAAAGCTGGCAATACTAAAGCCTGGTTTAAGAGAAATAAAGTTTCTCTTTTTCCACATTCAACCTATAGTCCAGACCTAGCACCTATTAAAAACGTCTAGGCTATATTAAAAGCTAGATTAGGAAAAAGGCCTAAAGCTGAATTAGGTATAGGGGCTTCTATTAATAGTGTTAATAAGTTTAAAAGTGCTATTAAAGAAGAGTGGGAAAATATTCCGTAAAAAAGTATAGATAATTGTATATTATCTATGCCTAAGCGTTACTAGGTAGTAATAGACGCTAAAGGGTGGTATACTAAATATTAGTAGTTAGTTATAATTTATTTATAACTTTTTATCTAATTTTTTCCTATTACTTTTTCTTTTATATATAACTTTTTTTTTAGTTAAGAAAAAAATCTTTAAAAAATTCAAGCTTATATATAATAACCTAATCTATACTATATTAAAATTTTAGCCAAATCTATACGTCTAATAAAAAGTTATAAGTCACTATCTAAAAGAAAAAAAGTTACCCCTTTTTTACTACTTTTTTTTATCCCCTGCCTTGCTTAGTTAGCGCCTACTAATAGACTAGCCTAAATCAGCTAGATTGTAGCTTTTCAAAGCGATAAAAATTATATTTATAGCTCTTATATTGTAAAAGTTATAGCTATTTAAAAAAGTAGAAAAAAAAGATTAACGTAGGTTACAAGCAAGCTAATTACACAAGCGAGCTAATCACTCTACCAAGCCCGCACTAAAGTATGCTATCAACTAACAGTTTCTTTAATATCTTAATAACCTACTTAGCTATTAGAATTAAGAGAGGCTAGAATATAGCTTACACTTTAGGCTATTAAATAAAACGTAACACTATTTTAATAACGCGCTATATAGATCTATAACGTACCTTAAAGTACACTAAATATATAATATACTAGAACTACCTTTTAACGCGATTACGCGCCTAATTTAATTAATCTTCTAAAGATAGAAAAGTAGGTGCTTTTTTAGGATATACTTAACTTAGACGCTTAAGAATTTCTATCCTAGCTTACTACTATAGCGGATAAAGCTAATTCCCTATAGGCTAAGTATAGCCTAAAACTAGTAGGCTAGAACTAGGCTATAAACTTTATTAAGCGCTAGCTAAAACTTATAATAAAGTTTAATTAAAAGTATAACTATAAGAGAGCCCTCTATAAGGATCTAAAGGTTATATAGGGCTAGTTCTAGCTTATAAAGAATATAAAATCTAAGTATAGTATTTAGGATAAAGATACCTATAATTTTAATAAGTCTAGCTTTATAATAGGCATAATATTAACTAAAGTAGTAGTTATAGGCTCTAAGTATTAAGGATAGCTAAAGAGCGTATAATAAGGTAACTAGAAGTAGGCTATAGTTATTTAAGGCATTAACGCAATAGGCTAGGTAATTCTACCTTTTATTATTTTTTAGGATAAGCACTACCTCTCTACCTAGTATAAGGAGGAGAATCTACTTTCTAACTAGGTTATTATAGTCTCTAAGAACGGCTAAATAATAAATAAGCTTAGTTTATAGTAGCTAAAGCACTTTAATAAGTATATAAAAAAGCGTACTATTAGTGCTGTACGCCTACTTATTATTAATAGCTATAAGAGCTATAACTTACTTAAATTCTAAGATTATTATAAGGCTAATAAGATTATTACACTCTATATACCTACTTACTTATCCTATCTTTTATAGCCCCTTAATGTAGGGTGTTTTGCTCTATTAAAAAAGGCGTATAGGCGCTAAGCTAAGGATCTAATGCATAACTAGATTACTTATATTATAAAAACTAAGTTTCTACCTTACTTTATTACTACTTTTAAAGCTTTAATTACTAAAAAAAATATCTAAAAAAGCTTTTAAGGCGCTGGCTTAGTTCTTCTTAACCTAGACGCGGTAATATTAAAGCTTAATATTAAGCTTTATACGCCTTTACTACCTATTATTAATAAGGACTTCTAGTAGTTATAGATGCTAGGAAACACTCTAGAATTTAGATTATAATTAACGCTAGTAAAGTAGAGGATTTAAAGGTATATAGATAGCTCCTTAATATTTATAGTTAAGGCGTTTAAAAAGCTAGTAAAAGGCGTAGCTATAATTACGTATAAGCTA